>PVKS010004041.1:0-96967 GCA_004027875.1 Aplodontia rufa
AAAAGAGTCAAGTAGCTAGGCTCTTGATAAATCTTTCCGAGTTGCCCATTCTGACCACAGTAGGCACACATCATGGGGGGGCTGATGCAGGAGGAGGCCATAGGAAATCACAGGTTTGGCACATAAATCAATCATGTAGGCATATCTTGAAAATGAAAGAAAAGATGGAATCCAACCAAGTTTACCAATTGCCCAAAAGATTTTTGGCTAAGATTCAAAGGCCCCCTAGGGTAAGCCTTAGGTAAAACACACAGCAGGTAACAAGGGAAAGCACAGGGGGTACGGACCAACTAATGAATCCAACTCAGGAAATGCCCAGAAGCCCGACAATGTGTAGTGAAGGCAGGAAGACACCATCCCCTGGTTCCAGAACCAGGAGATCCCGATTAAGTTTTCTCATTTAAGGCGACCCCAGAGATGGTAACAAAATAGCAGAATATTGAGCCACCAAGCATGGGTAGTGTCAGAACATACAGAACTCACTCCAATGTCCAGACCCTGAGGTCCTATGACAGAGGGCTGCCAACAGCAACCTGGTGGTGAAGGAAGTCCTCAGGAGTCTTCATGGTCACATTTATCCAGGTGGTCACAGAGATTATACTGACAGTGACAGACTGAAAAGTCAGTCATTGTAGGATTCTTCCACCTTGTCTTACACAAAGTAACGGCCAAATCCATTTAGGATTCATTTTTTTAAGTGATATCAAGTCACTACTCTCTTAGCACATCCTGTGAGGCTAAGGGGAGTGTCTGTGTTATGGAAGAGATAAGAAGGATAGGTCCCTGTTCTAAAGATGCCATGATCTAAAAGGAAAGTAAATTGGACATAGGTCAAAATATCTAGAGAACCTCCATCTATGGGTCATATGCACATTCAAACCTTGATGGTTATGATTTCAGAGAAGAAAAAGCAAAGAAGAGTTAAAAAAAATGCAGAGAGATAAGAAATCAGGAAACAGGTCTTCAGCCAGGCCCTGGAATACAGATAGCATTTGATTCAGAAAAAAAATTAGGAAGAATGTAGTCCAGCAAACAATTAGTGGTAACGAAGCAGATTCCTGGGGCTGGAGTGGTGGCTCAGTGGTTACAGTGCTTCCCTGCAATGCACAAGTACGTGCGTTCAAACTCCAGCACCACGCATACAACAAAGTGTTGGAGCAATGAAGGTCATGTGAAAAACTAAGTAAAATTAATTCTCTCTCTCTCTCTCACTGTCCCTCCCTATGGAAAAAAAAAAGCATATTCCCAATGAACAATAAAAGTAGAGAGAAGGAAAATGGTCAGGGGAAAGGAAAATACTGGGTAGTCATAGTTACAATGTCGGAAAGTAAAAGTGGAAATCCTCATTCATTCATTCAGAAATTCATCACAAATATCAAATGGATACCCATCAGGTAGGCACTTGTTCTAGGACCTCGAATAGTACATTACTGGTTCCAGAACAAAAAGGAACCCCCTGAGAGTAAAAACACTGGACAACTCATACTCAACCAGAACTGATGAAAATCCACGCTTCTCATGCTGTCCAATATGGGAAAATGCGATGAAGAGAAGTACCCTACATTTTTCTAGGCTTCATCGAGTATAACCAAAAACAAAAAAATTAATAAGCAATTTAGAAGTCATGAGACCATCCTCTGGGCTAAGACATCTTTCCTATAGTGTTTCACAAACTGTGAAGTTGAGCCCACTTTGGACTCCCCAGAACTCCAACTCTCATGATGCCACTGGTGCCTTGAACACAGCGTATGCCCAGCAAATATTTGTTCACGGATGTTACTTATCATTTGCTGAAGCAACGTTAGACAAGGGCTGGTTACTTGCCCAAGGTATCAGACAACAACTTAAGGCTAAGTCCATCAGTCCTCTGGAAAGTGGTGGGAGAATTTTTACAATGCTTGATGACATTGAGGGCAGAGGTCAGAGGTGCTTAAGGCAAGAAATATGTAACAGGAATTGGTATTTAAAAAAGAAAGTGGCTCTGGCTTTAAGTAAATGTTTCATATCCAATAAAGAAGGCTAAGTATCTATCATTCTGATAGATTGCTATCAATGAAACATTAGAGAAGCTCTTAAATACCTTGTTTTAGATCTTCATTACCTGAAATTAATCTTAAGCAGACTATCACAACCAATATGGCTTAACTCCATTAAGTAGCCAGTTAGATAACATAGGGTAAGCTTTGTTGAATAACATCCGAATCAGAAAGGAATCCAATGGCACAATATCACCTCTGCAGCCCAAGAGCACTACAAGCCAAAGCAGCAGAGACTGCCTTCTAGAAATGTTCAGAGTTAACTGTCACACCCCTGGAGGAGACAAGGGGTAGTCTCAAGGTATCTTCCAAAAAAAGCAGCCTAGAGACCAAGCTTAGTGTTTAACGTCACATAAACAACAAGAGGAGACTGGTCACATCTCAAATCTGCAGCAGTGCCTCATCTCAGAATGGTGAGAACTTCTCTGACTCCAGATTCCACAAAATTATCAATGTTGGTGAAAATGTCTCTGGAATTGTCCTATGGCAACTTCTACCAATATGCAGAAGGAATCCAAAAGCTCAGAATGGGATAGATTCAGACTATAGAGGAGGAGGAGGACACATAGCCCAAATCCAACCAAGTCACTGAGGCAACTAGTGAAAAACAAAAAAACAAAACAAAACAACAACAACCAAAAATAACTCCACTCAGTACAAATCTCTGTTTCATGGTTTAGATATGCGGTGTCCCTAAAGATCACGTGTGAGACAACGCAAGAATATTCAGAGGAGAAGTGATTAGATTATGAGAGTTGTGACCTAAACTGTGGACTGATCCACTGAGAAGGATTAACCAGGTAGTAACTGTAGGCAGTTAGAGTGTAACTGCAGGAGGTGGGCAGTGGGCCTGCCATTGGGTTGTATATTTTGTCGCTGGTGAGCAGAGCTCTCTCTCTCTCTGCTTCCTGTTACAATGTCCTGAGCTGTTTTCCTCTTTGCCCTTCTCATCATGATGTTCTTTTGCTTCACCTTGGGCCCAGAGCTACAGAGTTGGCTGACCATGGACTTGTGAAACCATAAGCCATGTAAACTTTTCCTCCTTGAAACTGTTTTTGTCAGGTATTTTGTTCACAGTGACAAAAAAGCTGACTGAACCACTCCCAGAGTAGAGATAACTCAAACCCCTAAGAAACAAAATACTCAATGGGCAACACTGACTGATTTACACAAGTGCATGCCACATATATGTCCAGGGGCTTCTGCACAGCCATGCCATGTGCTCACAAGCAGAGATCAATGTGGACTTTGTTGTTTCAGGAGGCACTTGGAGAACCTGCTTAAGTAGACAGTGTTACTTCAACCTTTGCCTTCAACCCAGCAAGTAAGAACTATTTACCAGACAACACTATGGAACCTACTTCTCAATGAGTTATTTCATCAAGAAAAAGTTGTAACTAAGTCAATAAAAATATACAGCGCCTCTGTACCAGCTTTGTCCCTAAGATCACTTCCATCGGACCCCACTTCTAGAGTGAACAGAGGGAGAAGCCAGGAATCCACAACAGCGACTGCTTAGCTACAATACGGAGGTTCTAGAATCACCCTACCTCTAAAGTTTCTCCACAATGAAAACAATATTTGTCTCTAGTATACAATCATCATGTGCTAACATGTCTGAATGTGCTTCTTCCTTTGACACATCTGGCACGCTTGAATTTCAGCGTTACTTACCTTTCTGAACTCGCCAATGCACTATTCCTAGTAATCATGGTTAACGTGAATATACAAGATACTCCTTTATGTGCTTTGGTTTTTCCAGTATCGACTGCATCATCCTAAAGACACCGCAAGACAAGTACTCATGTTACCCACCCCCCTCTAAAGAAGGGAAGAAAAGGAGGCTCAGGAAGGCAATTAACCACCCTGTCTACAGTCACAGGGCGATTAAGACTTGTGATCTGTCCTTAGCAATTCAGCGCCATCAGCCCTGCTTTTCATCCCAACACAATCCTGAATAGGTTTTATGTGTTCACTACTTGAATAAGATGAATGCAGGCATAAAATCTAGAGAACAACAGTAAGAAAAACTGAGTGTCCTTGGTCACATTTCCTCCCCGCTCCTTCCATCTCACTCCCTATTCCCAGTATTTCATAATTAGGCATTTCTTCTGCCCCCCTGTGAAGGTATGCTTTTTTTAAATATAAAAATGGCCATAAGATATTCCAGCAGGCACAGGAGTGACCCCCAAACAGGACATTTGTTTATTTTGACCACGTGGGCATGTTCTTGATATTAACATCTTAGCTGGTGTTCTAGATACCAGGATTTTCCTTGACTAAAAGCAAGAGATGAAACTGAGGCCATGTGCGGGTGAGGTACTCCCAGCTTTCGCCGTCACTCCTCTCTTTAATTATGAGAACAAACCCACAAAAGGTGATTAATGCAACCCCATTTTTAGAGATAAGGAACAGACTCCTAATGATTCATCCTCGCATCCTGGTCAAGGAGACTCACTATGTCGATTTACACTAAAGCCTGGTCTGCAAAGGAGGCTGCTCCAAGGGCAGCTTGCTCGCTAGTGGACACCCTAGCCTTTAAAACCAGAAACCATTCTTACCTTTTTTTTTTCTCCCTCTGAGCAATGAGTCTTTACAGATTTACTGGTTGTTAAATGCTACTGACTCTAGCTAATTCCCAAATTAACTAGATTCCTTTCGGAGCTTGTAAAATGTGCTACACACTCAGCTTCCGAATTTAGCATGCAAGATGATGACCACAGCAGTCAGAATGGAGCAACTTTCTTGTTAGAACAATGCACGCCCCAAAGCCTCCCTTTAATTTCTACCTTCTTTTATGAGGACTGTGTGAGCGAGGACACACCTAGGATACTGCATATTAATTTCAATACAGCTAATACCCAAAATGTCCCACCAATTTACTCTTCACTGACAATGTTAAAAGAAAATGATTTATGCAGATCAATCATCTCGCTCATCAAGTCCTACCCTGACAGCCAGCCTTCATCATCGCTATTTAAAAGGCACTGCTGACAGAAAAGACCGACTCTTTGATTAAGGGCCCTGTCTGGCTAACCTTTTATTTGAAGAATGATTGCCGCTGAGTGACAAATACTTTTCCATTCATTTCAAGGCAAAGATATTGACATTCAAATTCTTGATGGCTACACTGAGCAGATGCCACTGTTGGCAAGAGGCATGAGAGCAACAGCAGGTATACCACGGCTCTGGGGCAAGGCGAGGAAGAAGAAAAGGAAAACACGCACGCAAGCAGCTCCGGCTGAGGGTCTTCAACAAGTGAGCGCCGTGCGGCTCTCAGCCAGGGACTGTTCCCTCCCCTTATCAAAGGAGGGCTCTTTGTAGCTTCGCCCCAGCCCTCTTCTTCAAAGGGCCCTGGCTTTACCTTGACCCTACCAGGAACTGCACAAGCAGTGCGGATGAGAAGAGGAGCCCAGGACCAAGACTTCTCAACGCTAGGGCCAACATCTTCTCCACCCAGAATCACGTATCCCAGCAGGCCTCCCTTCTGCCTCCCAGGAACTTTAGACGACTAAATTCAAATCCAAACAGATGCTGAAAAAATCACCCATTCAAAATAGAAGAAGAAAAAGCAGGGAAAGTGTATCCCCATCTGCTAAGGAGAAAGAAAAAACAAGGAGGCAGAGATTGACAAAAACAGCAAAAGACTCGCTGAGTTTTTTTTTTTTAAGGCAATTTTTTCTAATCCATTTCAGGTGAATTTAGATCTTGATCAGCATCATATACATATAATGGACACATACCCTCACAGCAGGATTATCTTGCTTATTTTTATTTCTTAAATGCAAAATATTACCGTAAAGGGAAGTGGGAAAATTATGGATTAAGAAAGGCTATTTGTGACAAGAGCCATCACAAAGCCTGGAGATTAATCATTTCAAGGAACAAAATGAAAATACCTCAGCGGGTCATCAACGATTCCTTTCAGATCCCACAGAGGTGTCACATGCAAGTCTCACAAGCATGCTTCACAACGGGGAGGTTCTCCAAGGAAAACTGCAGTTCCAATTTCCCAACTTCCAACAAAGTGCCCACTGTGGGACTCTGCCAGAACCTTCTGCTTGTCACTCCAGGGCTCAACAGGTGACCTTGATAGCTGAGTAGGCAAAAGCCACAGGGCTTTAGAGAGGCAGAAAACCTGCATTTGAATACAGTCCCTGCACTACATTAGCTAAGGGCTCTGGAGCAAGTTCTCTCCCAATCCCCTGTTACTAGGGATGCTTCTGTCTACAGGATTGTCTGTGCACATAAAAAATACATAAACCAAATAAAGCAATTTTCCCTAACCTAAACACCATCCCCTGCTCTCCTTAACTCATCTTTGTTCACTAGTTTACACAAAATGAGTCCATGAGAGGTGCCAGAAGAAGGATGTACAATTACAGCCCTGCTTCCTTCGCTGTGCTACAAAAGGAACAAATGAGATACTGCTCACATTAAAGCACTCTATACATTTTAAATCGATCTGGAAAGGTTTGCTGTGGTTACTATTGTGCTCCACAAACAGGATACTCCAATCCATTTTGATCTTTTCCCTTATCTGTTTCTTCCATCTATATTTCTCATGGTGAACACTAAATCAATAACCAATTAATCAATAATCATAAAATCATCTACACTTCTTACAACTCTTAGCAGATGCTTCTACAACCGACATTTCTCCCATAAATTTATCAGAGGTTATTATGAACCAGATATTGGGACAAAAAAGAAAGAGAAACGCAACATCAGTCAAGTTAAGTAAATAGACCATAGCAATATTTTATCACTGCATGATATAAGCTAAGTACAATGACGAGGCCAGCACGGAAGGACATGATTACCTGTTGGGCCCTGGAATGACGAGAGAGAAGGTTTTCTGGCAGAGTCTGCACTGTCGCTGCCTCTCCCACTGTGGCTAAATCAGGGAAGATCGGACCGCAATGGTGTTAGAGCAAGTCCTCACCCAGCGTTACAGGAAGAGGGGGCACTTGAGGAAAAAAGCGCCAGGTGCCTGAGAGGTCACCATGCTCTGGAAAGGACAGGGGAAGTTCAAGTCAGACTATGGGTTCCATACACACACTCCTCCAGGCAATGGGGAACATGAGCAGAAGCTGATGTCACACAGTTCCGGGTTCAGAAATGTCACTGTCCTAAAAGGCTGGACACAACCAAGGTGTCCACTCTGTGCTTGAAGCTGGAGTTATGGAGATGAAAGAGACTCTACCCCAACACACCCTCCAGGGTGGGGGAAGGATGCTGATACTCTAAGCATTACCTGAGCAGCTGCCCAACCCACCCGCATGCGTCCCTGTGCCATCATGCCAGGCCTGGGACCTGCCTCCATACTCCATGTGACAGCGAGGGTTCCTATTCTTCTGCTTGGATCTACTGTTTTGTTTCTATGGGTTCTGGTGCCAACCACAGATGGCCCACTTATGCTTCCAGAGCTGTGCCCTCCAGCTTTCTGCTAGCCTGGCACTGTCTCTCTTTGAGTGTCAGTGATCCTGAGCCCCGTCTGGTGGCTCCTGAAAACATCTCTAAAGGTGAGTGGGCCTCTATTCTAAGCTTCTATCCCTTGCTCCCTCTATTATAACTGCAATACAGATGTAGCCACAATGATGCTATGTACTCAACAGATTCTATTTCATTGTCTCTTATAACAATGTGGGTTTCTGGTCAATACAGGTACAAAGGGATTTAAGACATTCCCAGAACTGGTCCTTAAACACATCAAAGTGAAAATCTTCAAACCAGGTAGCTTAAAACAACAGGTACAGATTCTCTCACTTTTGCAGAGTCCAAAAATCTAAGTCCAATGTGATAGGGCTACATTCCCTCCAAGGGTTTAAGGGGATAGTCCTTCAGCTCCTGGTGGCCCCTGCTATCCCCTGTGGTAATGTAACTCCAGTCTCCATCTCTGTGTTCACATGGCCTTGTGTATCAGTATTCAAACCTCCTTCCCCTTTCTCTAATAAAGATACCAAGTACTGGATTTGGGGCTTACTCTAAATCCAAAATAATTTATTGTGAAGATCCTTAAATAATTCTATTAGCAAATTTCTAAATCAAGTCACATTCTGAGGTTCCAGACAGATAAGAATTTGTTAGGAGGGTTCACTACTGAGTCTCCCATGCAACCTTGGAGTTCTCATGATCCAGACAGACTAACAAAATCTCAATTCTTCAGCCAGCCTGATCCCTGAGTGACCAGGGGAAGCTCTGTTCCCCCAACACTGATCCTCACTGTGCATGTAAGGTGAGCAGGGAATGAAGCTTTGTGGTGTGAAGCCACTGAGATTTCAGGGCAATGTCTTACAATAGCAGAACCCAGTGGAGTTTGGCTACCACTCAAAGCATCATCCCTAGCTCTGCAACTCAGATACTGTTTGCCAGCCCAGGGCTGACACCAAGCGTTTTCATGTGGCTTCATTTTTGCTCAAAAGCCCTTTTAGGCTGCTCTAGCTGAACACTGTAGGAATTTCTCCCAGAGCTTTGCTTGGCTTAAAGCTGCCTGTTTGGGAGGGTTCTTGTTTTCCCTGGGTAGTATAATTAGGCTTTTGCTGATAACATCACTGTTTTCTGTACTGGTCCCAGAGGAGACTATGGTGGCCAATGGTACCTGGCTTTTGCTTTTACTGGGGTAGAATAAAGCAGGAAAGGGGTCGAACACGAATGTTTTCCAGCTAAATTCATCAAGAAAATGAACCAAGAAAAACAGTATCCAGGGTCCCTTTTTTACAGAAATGGAAAGAGCACAAGGTTTCAGTTATGCTGCCTTTGGTTAACATTTCCAGCTGCGCTAACTCCTTAGCTATGATCCTTTACATATCACAGAGCCCTAGTTGTCCCACCTTTGGTTACAGCCACCTTTCCTTGGTGGTTGTGAGGATTAAATAATATCAAACCTATGTTTAGCTAAGTATCCTGATCATAGTGGTTTCCAGATAAATGTGAACTTCCTTTGTTCCTATGAACACTTGAATCTCGTCCCTTCTAGAGCAAGGTGAGAGCTAAGCTGGTGTGAAACATGACCTTCAGCACCGGTCTCAACTATTTCTCGGGCAGAAATCATTTCTGGATTTTCTCTAGTTCATCCTTTCAGATACTTCTCATCTATTCCTTGGACACGGTCGCAAAATAATGGCTAGACTGACTAATCTCTTCAACCAGGTGAGTTTTGCTCATGAATATTTCATGTAAGAGTGAGAGAGAGAGAGAAGGAGAGAATTGATTTTATTTAGTTTTTCTTGTAGCTTTCATTGCTCTAACACTTTGTTGTGTACATGGTGCTGGGCTTCAAATCCACGTTCACACAAGCCAGGCAAGCTCTATAACCACTGAGCCACTGCTCCAGCCCCATGAAAGTTCATTTTGATCCTCCAGTTCAATTAAAAGCTCTCTGAAAGCTTATCCTGCCTCTGTACATCCTACCACAGTCAGCAAGATGCCTAAGAGACCGGGTGTGCTCCCCAACATCCTCACTGACCCACCACAGAGAAAAGGGGGCATGGAATGTTCTTATGACTAACACAAGATTTGTGGGTGTTCACCAAGTATTGGGAAAGCAGAGCAAAGCGGAGGTAGCAGAAGTTAAGACATAAGAAATGGACCACAAAGAGGCAAGATTCAAATCCCTCTGTGGATTTGCTGGGTCTCTCCAGGAATAGATCAACTGAATAATCTGTTTACTATTTCCTCCTCAAATGGATCAACAAAACTTGCTCTTACCATTGTATGAATATATTTAAAATTACATGTGATACATTGCATAACGTATGTTAGATAATGTGTATTATAGACAAACATGCCATATATACACACACATACACACACATACACACATGCACACACACACAGATACCCACATACACATACACACACATACACACAGATACCCACGTACACATACACACACATACACTCATACAAACACACACATACACACACATGCACACACACACATACACACAGATACCCACATACACACACATACACACACACACATACACAGACATACACACAGCACCTGTTTTATGCTCGGCACTGTTGTGTTTTATGTATATATTAGCTCATCCAGTTTTTAACAACATGGGTGCTTTTTTTTTTCCATTTCGTGTTTGTAGTACTGGGTACTAAACCCAGGGGTGCTTTACCACTGAATTATCTCTCTAGACATTATCTTTTTTATTTTTTAATTTTGATATGCAGTCTGTTGCTGAGGCTGGCCATGAACTTACGATCCTCCTACCTCACCCCTGCCCACCACCCAGTAACTGGGATTACAGGTGTGCGCCATGGTGCTCAGCCCACATGGGCACTCCTGTTATCATGGTCTTACGTAGAGGAGAGCAAAGTGCAGAGAGCTTAGCTTCCCGAGAATCACAGAGCTGGTGAGTAGCAAGGCCAGGATTCAGATCCCGCCACTCTGGCTCTGGAAACCATACTTTTAACCAGGGGACACCACCTCTCAATTGGGTGTGGAGGAAGGGTGGAGACTGTCACACCCAAACAGATAACTAAAGAGAGAGTCTTCAACAAAAAGCAGCTTATTCTGGGAGCAGGGGACTGATCCCCTGCTGCAATGGGACAGTTCTGTTCAAGAAAACAACTGTAATGGCACATGTTAGCGACAGCAGGAGCCAAGACTCAAATAAGCCTTTAAATGAATGTCCTCGGTCTGAGATGGAGCTGACCCATGATTAACACCCTGAATCAATGCAGCATGTTAGGGCCCCGAACACACAGCTCTGGCTGACTGAAGACAAAGGAAATGGAAGGGGCCAGGGAAAGGCTCCAGAAGGCCCTGCTGGGTCTACCTAGAGATTCACATCTTTACTATACAAACTGCTAGGGGTGAGCGACAGCCAGCTTTCCCACCAGCCCTGCAAAGCTCTGCTGCCCATACCTTGCTCTTGTTTACCATTACTGAATAAATCATTTCTGTTTCCTCCAGCTTTGGCCCTGCTCCACCATAAACAGAGCAAACCAGGACTCCCCACTAAATGCTGTCATCAAAAGCAGAGGCCACCCTGTTCTCTCCCAGGCTCTGCAGCCCTCATGGACAATGTCCCCTCCTCCTTCCTCAGGCATATCGGAATGAGCAGTATTTGACTGTTGATTCTTTCATCTCTGCAGCTTTGAAAACCTCAAATGTCATATCGGATCTACAACAAAGAGCGGGGACTTCAGGGGTTGACAGCGCGGCCGTAATTAAAGACAACCATCAATGAGCTGCCATGTTAAACAATGCCACGTTATAGCTGCTCCAAAATCAACTGTTTACCTTTCAGGCATTTCTATGAAAAGGTTTGAACAGGTGCAGTTTAAATTGTTTTCATAAAAGATAGGCAAACAGGAGACAATTTCTCCCTGAGACAGGGTGAAATGTACAGTATGCTAGTCCCTCACTAACAATGTCCAGTTGATTTACTCAGGAGAAATAATCTCTCGTCACCAATAAGAATATGGATTTTAAAGTATCGTTGGAATTTTTATAAAGATGGAATGGGAAACAATTCCAAAATCTCTCCTTAAGTTTGTTCTGGCTCATGGACCACAGTTTCCCCCTTTATAAAATAAGAAGGTTGCATATTAAGCTGATGTTGACACATAGAAAAGTTTTCCCAAATTAAGTACAATAGATGAAACAGAAAATCTTAGGTTTTGAGACTGGATCAAACGAGGTCCTTCCTGCCCCATTATGTCACTTAAACATTTCTAGGCCTCAGAACTACTGAGGTGAATCATCTTTGTGTGTTCTTCTAGGAAAAAAATTCTATGATGAAGGGCCAGAGAGGTGACTCAGCAATGAGAGCACTTCCCTGGCATGCATGAGGACCCAGGTTCAATCCCTAGCAGCAAATATACAACTAAGTGGATGAAAAACAAAAACCAGATGAAAAAATTAAAAATTAACACTCTCTTTTTCTCTCTCTTTATAAAAAAAGAAAACAATTCTATGATGAAGGAAAGCAGCAGTTGTAAAACATTTATTCCATCTTTGGTCCACAATCTTTCTGTCACTGTTCAGCAGCTAAATAGCATTGAATGAATGTGTCCTGAGTCCATGAATAACAGAAGTGCTGAAAAGCTGCTTCTCCTCTCCTCCTTGGGTTTCAGCTCAGGCTAACTACATCTGCAGTGAAGGCATAGAGGCACAAGTTGAAGCCCATCCATTGCAGTGGTCTTCCAGCTTGCTCACCAACTGCTCAGCTGGGTATTCACAGCTGGCCCAGCATCCGAGTGCCCAGCAGGTCCAATGTGAGCACAAAGAATGTGCTTGCTGAACAGCAGAATCTGATGCCAGCACTCTGAGGTCTGCACTTGTCCTATTTCCACATCTACCCATGTGCTAGAGACCTCTGGAGGTTTTCAGAGCTCTTGGAAAAGAAGTCCACTCAAAGATAGCCAGGAACGTTACTGCCTTGGATGAAGCCAAAGCACAAGGCGGGGAGCTATCAAGAGACCGCTGTGGAGCAGCTTGAACAAAGATTCCTAATGGGTTTCAGGTATTAACAATGCAAACGGGACATCGGGACTCATCCTGCCAGCCACTGGTGGAATTTCTCAAAACCTAAAAGTGAGACACCAGGTGAAGTATAAGTGGTCACTTGTACCTTTGTGCTTATTTGGGGCAAAGCAGAAGAAGTGTGAAGGCTGAATCTGACTTCTTTCTATAAAAATAATATGGGGCTGGAACAGTGGTCAGGGTGATGGTGCTTGCCTGGCATGCACGAGTACTGCGGGTTTGAACCCCAGCACCATGTACACAACCACGTGTCCAAGCAACAAAAGCCACAGGAAAACTAAATAAAAGTGATTCTCTCTTCTCTCTCTCTCTCTGACCCTCTCTCTTAAAAAATATAATAATAATACTCTTTCCCTGGACACACCTAATTCCCTTCATAGGCCCTTCCCAGAGGGGCTCCATGAAATCTCCAGAGAGGAAGACCGAACCACCAAGAGCCCTTCTATGAAGGGAAGGCTGACAAACAGATACAAGGACAGAGCCAGGTGACCGGAGAGAGGAGGAGAAGGCTTCCCGACTCAGGCACCCCTCCCTCGCTGATCTCACTCTTCACAGCCCTGCTTCCCGCCAGCCTGGAGCAGCATTTTGAAGACAATGCCCCTTTATGGAGAGTTTTCATCCCAGCTTCAAGTTCTAAAAGTCAAGGAGCCGAAGACCTGGAGGACGTTCCCTCAAGGAGCGAGGGAAACTTCCCCGGATGGCGTGTATTTAGAAATATCTCCTCCTCTAAGTCGTCAGTTGTCTTGCCGTTTTCAGAAGGAAACCAGACACAAATAAAGCCAAAAAAAAAATAGTGTTTGAGATAGGCCACCGATTACTGCCTTATTTTTTCAGTTGAGAAGCAACTGTTTTCCAAGGACGGTTACGTTACGGTAATATGCTTTCTCATAGATTCACTCTACCCTTCTGCTCATCTGTAAAACGCCTGCTCCTCGTCTAGACTTGGCCTGCGTACAGAACTTTTAACTTAAAATATCTAACAATATGTCATATCCACCAGACACATGACAGCTATTCCTAAGATACATAATATTATTAATTGTTTTTGAATATAATTGAACTGTTATGAATCCAAAAAGTATAAAAATGACATTTAGCCATCAACAGTTCTTGAAACATTATATACACAAAAGAAGAAATACTAACAAGTCCGACGGTACTCATAATTTCAAAATTATACCCTTTGAAGCCAAAATGACATTAAGAGAAACAAAGGATAGAAGAACTTAAAAATAAAATTGTAAAGCTTGAAAATATTAAGCTTGCCTTCTGATAAAAATTAAGTGTGAGGTAAATTATTTTTTATGTTTTCCAAACTGTCAAACAACGTGCTGTCTGCTTAACTATTTAAGGAGCCAGAGCTGGAACACGTGGAGAGATCTGGAAGGTACAAACAATGCCAAAGGGATGAGCAAGTAGACCGACTTCGATGTGCTCAGCTTCTCTTAGAATTAGCTGAGCACCTGCTCTGAACTCTTACTTTAATAAGCATCATACAGGCCAGAGAAAAGAAACAGGGTAAGTCTCAAAGGAGTTTACGCATCCACAGAAGAGATGAGAGGCACTGAATTTTTTAAAATAGTGAAGCAAAACTATCTTTGATTAAATGCCCAATAAAAGTTCTGGTAGGTCATGTCAGGGTGGGGGTGAGGGTTGGAGCAGCAAGACCTCAACGTGGGCTCCATGGACACGTTCCAAGCTCAACTCCACCTTAAAGTCAGAGTCTCATTTCAAAAGGTACAGAGGAAGCCAAAGGGTATTTATCATAGGTAGGCATCTTAAACAGCAGCTTTAACGTTGAAATAGATATAACTGTTGGGGGAAGGACAGCTGAAGTGAGTGTCCCAGCCAAAGCCCTGGGCTACAGGCCATGTACATTTCAAGGACATGGAAAACATCCATCTCCTCCTCTTTTCCCCCGTGGTTGCTCCTGGTCAACTTCACCAAGTCCCACAGGACTCAGAATCCTGAGGTTCTCAGAATGCTCCTCTCTCCTGGTTTGCTCCCCTGGACTCAGGACTACACGGAGAGGTTCATCAGTGTAAGTGACAAATTTCCTTCCCTTGCTCCAAGACTGAGTTTGTTTTTAGAATCCATCAAACTGGGTAGAACCCTGCCTAACATAGTACAACCTCCCTATCCCTGTGGGGCATCTCTGTGCTATCCTAACATCAGCGGTTCTCAAGCAGAGCCAACTTGGACCCCTAGGGGACATTCTTGCTTGTCACAAAGAGTATGTGAAAAACAACAACACAAGTGGGTACAGGCCAGGGATGCTACCCCATATCCCTCCATCCACTGCACTGCCCCCAAACAAAGAATTTTCTGACCCCAAATATTCATGGAGGTAAGGTTGGAATGGGATGAACAGAAACATTTATGATATTATTCTGAACAAATTTATTTTAACAAGATGGAGAACTTGCACTTTCTTTCCATTAACTTCACCCAGACCTATCCACCTGCAAGTTACCCCAAATTCCAAAGAGCTCCCCAGAGCAAAACTGTTTAATCTATGCAAGCCTGATTAATTTCTCCACCTTGCAGCACCAGCAACAAAATCAAACAATAAAACAAAACATCCCACCATGAGAAGGCTACACAGAGGGCACAGCTAGATGGCCATGAAATGTACCCTCCACCCCCTACACCTCAACCCAAAAGCCGGTGCATTTTTTATCTTTTGCATCCTTCCAAAGCCAGACACATTTTAAAGTACTTATCTTTTAATAGGGAGGAATTTCATTATTCAAATATTTGCCTTCTGAGTACTTTCAGTTGGGGGTTTGCATAGGGAACAAAGGCCATGGTACTCTAAAATACTCGCAAGTTTTAATATAAAACTAGTTCTCATCAAATACCCCTTCCAAGTTACCTCCACCCCTGATGCCTGTATCAACGTTTAAGCCTAATCTGTGATTGAAAGTTACATAAACCTGGAGTGCAACGCAACTGCAAAGAAATGGAACTTCTGCAAGAGATGTGGGGCTTCATCCACTCAGCTGAAAATGATAGAAAACCACTCAAATTACGCGCATGGCCATCGACCTTGCACCCTGAGACGAGCGAATATACAAAATTCTAGAGCATTACCAAATTTTATGAGACATCTAAATGTTGAAGGATTAAGAAAGGCTCTTACAAATTTGATAAAGTCCTAATTTTTGGAAAAATCAACAACTCTTATGATTGTAAAATAAAAGCAAGCAGGAAATAAAAAAATATATGGAACAAACATGTAATTTTGTGAGATAATTTATGGGGTAAAATAAAGCTAATATTTAAACTTTTTGTTCTAAGAATTACAGTAGTAATTATATATAAAAACACTTTTGATTATATATATGTATAATCAAGTGTTTTTTATTAAAGAGAGTGAGAAAGAAAGAGTTAATGTTTTTCATCTGGTCTTTGTTTTTCCTTTATTTATTTGTGTACGCAGTGCTGGGGATTGATCCCAGGTCCCCATGCATGCCAGGCAAGTGTTCTACCACTTAGCCACCTCTCCAGTCCCTATAAACAAAATTTTAAGTTTTGGTTTTCAAGATTAAATTCCAAACATTTTTTCCCACATCCACTATTACATGTTGCATTCCATTTCAGTTGATTCACTTTGGGTGGTCCTTTACCTGTGCTAATGACTGTCATGCCATAGACCTCCCGAGACAAAAACAGAGCTAGCAGACAGGTACACTGTCTTTCCCAGTGTTACCTCATTGCCTAAGCTGGCCACATAAGCCCTGCATGACCTCTGTTCATAAAAGTCCCCCACCTCTGACTGGCAACCATAACTGACTTTTCAAAAGTGGGGACAAGAAGGTTCAAAAAGAGCTAAGAGTACCAATGAAAGGCCCTCCAAAATCCATACCAATCCCATCACTCTTAGAATAAATTCCCAATCTCTCACCTGAGCCCACCAGCCCCTGACTCCAGTGTCCTCTTCAACCTCATCTGACATCTCTTTTCATCAGTCCATAATCAGCCACCCCGATGTCCTCCCTGGTCCTCATGTTCACCAAGCCTTCCCATATGCCATGGTCTTTGTCTGATGGTCCTCTCTGTGTACAGTGTGCCTCCCCAGGACTTTCCGTCCTGATCCACAAGTCTCTGCATAAATGCGCTCTCTGGAGACAACTTTCCTTACCAGCCTATTTTAAGTACTTTCAAAGGTACTCAAAGGTGTTGAAAGGCGCTTATTAAACAGATAAATGGGTGAATAAATGAATGAATTACAATGATGTCAGTTATGGGAAGGGAGGGGTGATTGATGGGTGGGTGGATAGATGGACAGCTGTACAGACAGAGGCAGGTGAGAGCTAGCCCTGGTAGGAGAGTCAGCCAATATCTGCTGTCAATAGCCATTATCCCCTATGGCCATTTTCCAAGCAATTGTTTCTCTCTCTTGGATCATTTGAGACTGAATCAGTGAATCCAGAGCTAGGCAGGGAAGAGCCTGATTAAGGTCACTGCACCAACCCCCCAGGGATGGCTCCCCATCATCCATTTTCTCGTGCTTTGTGTCAAGTCTTATTTCCAGCCCCTCCAGTGGCAAGGCGTCTATTACCTCCCCATGGACACGTCCATACACTCTTCCCATTGTGAAATCTGTCCTGATTTTCCCAGCCTAAATTCCTCTCTGCTTAACTTCACCCCATTACTCACAGCTATCTCCCCCCGGACTACAGCAAATGACAAATCTGCAGAGCTCACTTTCCCTTCCTGGCTTCCCACAACTTCCCCGTCCAGCTCCTACACCTTTATGAAATCACATGGCAGGAGACTCACGCGAGAAGAGTTTATACAAATGTTGTGTGTTAGAACTTGGTCATCTCCCCCAGCCCCACGACACCCACCTTTCTCACTCATCCATCATTCCCGTGTCCCTCCCCACCTCTCTGGCCTCCACCAGGCCCATGGGCTCCTATTTTCCCATTATGCAATTCTTTCAAAATAGAGTCCGATGCTTAAATGTACACAGAAAGTTTCTGGAAGGCTAAACAAGAAGTCTTTAATGACAGTGACCTCTGGGGAAGAAAGAGCTATGAGAACAAAAAGACTCTTAGCTGTACCTTTTTGTGCTCTTTGCATTTTTAACTGTGCACACTTACAACTTTTTTACATGGTGGTAAAACACACATAAAATTTACTGCCATACCCATTTTTAAGTGTGGACTTCAGTGGTAATAAGTACATTTACATTATTGTACAACTATCACTACCATACGTAAAACCTTTCAAGGGAAAAAAAGTTTTAAAAGCATCATTCTTGGTCTATATTTTTTTATTAAGGAGTTGAGATGTTGTATAATCATAAATGCATATAAAGTTAACAATATGATATGCATTTGCTCCTAAACCAGAGTTACCCCACAACGCCCACACCCCAAAAATCATCATTCTTTTTTTTTTTTATAAGAGAGAGGGACGGTGAAAGACAGAGAAAATCAATTTTATTTAGTTTTTCACGTGGCTTTCATTGCTCTGACACTTTGTTGTGTACTTGGTACTGGGGTTCAAAACTGTGTCCTTGCGCATGCCAGGCATGCACTGTAATGCAGAGCCACTGCTCCAGCCCAAAAAGTATCATTCTTGATCAATTTTTGGTGATAAATAGAAACAGGATGGTGTGTCCAAGCAACAGAAAACAAATTTCAATGCTCCTTAGCCATTTTTATTTTATCAAAATAGTTTAAAACAGAAAAGAACAGATATTCAACAATTTTTAACAAAGTACATTAAAGGAATGAAATATAAATAGATAAATAAGTACTTACATATATACAGCTTTACCCCCTCCCTCCACCATCCTCATAACAATGATGGGCCAAAAATAAGTACGTATGTTTGCAGACATCTTAAGGAAACAGAATTATGATGATCACAGCGATTTGTGAAAAAAAGTATTAGCTTTATTACCATGAAAGCAGTTTGAATAGGAGACTTCCAGCTGTTAAATCTGATCATCAGAACACTGCCAATTCTGTGCAGTGCAGAATGTGTTGGAATTAAGGGATTTTCTCACTTTTTAATAATCCTCAGATTTGGAGGGTTTGGGTTTTTTTTTAAATAACAATCCAAGTGATAGTGCCATACTACCTCCTTTTACTTAATTTCCTAACTTGTGGATGGGGCATCAACAGTCACAGGCAAGAACGATGACTTTCTGCATGTCTGGAGATGTACTTTTTGTTAAGTTTCTCCCATCTGACAGCATGAAGGCTGAAGCAAACCTCTGATTGCAATTTCTGAAATCAAAACACTCCCTCCAGTCCCCAGTGTTTCATAGGATGAATTCCTTTGCCCATCCCCAGTGAGTTCCAGCTCCCATTATGTATGACTCCTCCTTGAAATGAATGTTCTTTCAACAGTGATATCGCAGTCCTGAATTTCAGGTGCTGGCTGATTCGAGAAAGGCTACATGTCTGAAACAGGGGATGTCTAGGGGACCTATTGTGGTTGGCTTTTCAAAAAACCCTAAATCACAGTTGGTTTTTCAACTCAGAATAATCCCACATATTTGTTCCAATTCTCCGTCTCTTTCACATGCATAGTCCTGTACATAAAACCACACTGAATGATAGCACAGTTGCTTTTTATATTAGAGAACCTCAAAGAACCACCTGGCTATGAGAGTCAGGTATTGTGACATGACATAGTCATCTCGTCTAGTTTGAGAGAGACTAATTTAACAGAAGCTGAGACTAAGGACCACACTCTGAGAAAAAGCACAAAGAGAAATACCCACATGTCTAACTCTAGCTGGAGACTCTGCAAATGGTATACGAACTAAAATGAAAAATACTAGCATGTTGTAAAGAACAAAATACTAGGCTAGGATCTGGATATTAAATCCAAATTCCAAATTCAATGTTTGTCATCTGGGTGCCTTTCCTTAAGTAAGTTACAACCTACTAGTCAGTTCCCTTCCCCATAAAATGGGATGTTTATAATCCTTCTCCAATAGGAATAAAATAGACAATACACAACACAGAAATTACTAAGAATATTTGTACAATAATTTATTCCTCTTCTGTCCTATGGAGGTCCCTCCTATAAAGTACACCAATGAATTAATACTGGGTGCTAGAAACTGATGCCAATTCAATTTCTGGGACAGGCGAGATGCCAGCACCAGGGCCATCAGGGGCTGTCTGAGATTCCTATTGCTGCTGTAACAAATTATCAAACACTTGGTGGCTTCTCTCAACAAATTTATTCTCCCACAGTTCTGGAAACCAAGCCTTACATCAGTATCTCTAAACCTCCGAGGGTTCTCAGCTTCTTCCAGCTCCTCCTGCCTGCCAGCACTCCTTAGCTTATGGCCGCAGCACTCCTATCTCTAAGACCAGCCTCTTCACCACATGCTACGGTCACATCACTTTCTCCTGCGTGGGGGTAAAATCTCCCTCTGCTTCCCATGCGGTCACCTTTGGACCGTCCTGTATAACCCAGGGTAATTTCCCATCTCAAGATCCTTAGCTTTATCACATATGAAGACATCATATAAGGTACCATTTATGGGTTCCAGGGATTAGGACTTGACATCTTATGGTGGGAATGGGGAGGAGGTTGTCATACGCACTAAAGACAGAAATAAGTCAGAATAAGACCCTAATCAAACAATTAAAAAAAATTCAAAGTGCCCCTTCAAGTAGAAATCACATGAAGTTTTTGGCTAATTTATGCTGGTGGATAAATGAATGATGTCCATCTTCCTGACAATACTAAGACTGAACCATTAAAGGGACATGAACTTGGTGTGGTGGGGGTAGGGCATGGGACAGGCTATGTTTCCAGGTAGATGGGAGGCATCAGAAAATCCTAGAGATGGCTCAGAAGGAGCCGAAAGATATTCCTCTCATTTTGCACTTGAGCTGAGAACTATCCCTATGTACAAGTCACAAGGACAATGAGAAACTCATTTTCTTACTTCTTAACAAACGCTCTCTGAGCATATCTTACGTACCAGACACTGTGGAGAAAGCAGCAAACTAATCAGATAACAATTCTTCCTCTCTTAAGGATATTTATTGGTCAGAACTAAGTCAGTTTAAGGCAGCAGCCATTTGTAGAGGACCTATATGTGTCCTATACTTTGGTGGACAAAACAAAATCAATTCCTACAGGAAATTCACCTGGCAAAAGTCAATCAGAGATATTTCCAAGATAGACGTCGATATCCACCCAGTTCTCCAAATGACCTGTCCTGCAGAAGGTTGGCACAGAAGTCTGGAGCACTCAAGACAAGCCACCGTTCTGTGGAATCACTTTCTAGGAGATGGCATGCTTCTGAGAGCATCCATCCTCCACCCCTCCTCACATCACAGATTCAGGAAGCTCCTCCTGTCTATCTCATTGCATGCTCTGAGCTTCCCACAGGAGGGTTGCATGATTAAGTGGCATTCAATCTTCTCTGCTGGGTGATGTCAGGCTCCGCAGCATCACCACTCAAAGTGGGCACCCCAGCAGCTGGAGGGGGAGCAATTCTGAGCAAGTAAAGAATAGGGATGGAGAAAAGAGGGGAAGGTGGCTCCTTTTCATTCTGCACGTGAGCTTCTCTGGGTCCCATAAATTCCTCTGCCCTGTATATTTCACTCAGCTGTCTAAATGAGGTTTGCTCATATAGCCACCACTGTGCAGAATCAATCATGCCCTTCTGCACAGAATGTTAATTGTGTGCCTCTCAAAAAAAAATTGAGCACACTGCAGAGGCCTTGGAGAAAATTTGAAACCAGTTTTTTTTTTTTTTTTTTGGAATTTACAACATTTTTAAATTGCCATGTGAAGTAAATAGTCACAAACATGGGGGTGATCCAGCTGCAACCCAGGTACCTTTTTCAAGGATGGGAAGGGAAATATTAAGAGAGCTCTTTGCACTTCTATCAATTGTTCCACCCCATGCTTCCTGAGCCAAAGGCTGAACTGCCTGAATAAAGAAGTCCTGAGCACTCCCGGGAACTGGTGTCCTCAGTTAACTCTGCAAAAACAGTCCATTCAAATTAATGTGGGCTGCAAGTCCTCCTTTGTATCTGGCAGGGGTTGGTTCATCCCAGAGGTAAGAAATGAAAAGAAAAACAACTAACAAAGAACCTCCTCTTCTTCCCATTGCTTATACCCCAAAGCAGCCAATGCATGAGGCTGGACTAACACAGAAGTTAAATTAAGTACATGAGCAGTGACTGAAAAAGTCTTGCCTGAGTCCCCATCCAGTGCCTGGCATCCAAGGCGCTTGTTTCAGGTAATCTCAAAGGTTTCTTTTCTATAGAGATCACATTATTAAGCCATAGATCCTATGCTTAAAGAGCACAGAGATGCTTTGAAGAGACACAATCACATGCACACATGCATGCACACACACACACACACACACACACACACTTCTACAGGGAGGGCAAACAGCTGACTCCATAGTCAGAGCCTTCAAGGATCCCATTGTTTCCTAAGGGACCGGATGGACACAGTGACAACCAGATTGCTTCCACCACCAATTTTGGGAACATGTGAAAAATACGGTTTGCAGCTTGCTAGTATGTGGTCCGAGATGACTCATAAATCTTCCTTTATCTCCTTCGTGGTGTTAGCAGAAAAGGATGAGTTGCTTTTTTCCATCTCATTCTCCCGTCTATCTGTCTGTTAGCCGTGCCCTTGAGCAAAGATTACTGATGCCCTGCCTTTGATATATGACACATCACCCACAGCAGCTTTTCATCAAGTGAATTAACCTGGAAAAATGCAAACCCACCTGCCAGTTGCTTCCAAACTTTGCACAGTTCCTTTGTGTACTTGCTCTCCAACATGCATCAGGCCAGAGAGTAGCAAGGGCAAGCTGAAGAATGTAGAAAATTAAGAGAATTTAAACTGGGTGCTGTGTGAAATAATTCACTCCCTGGGAAGAGGCTGCTTTCGCATACAGACTTTCAGAGGGGGCTGCGGTGATAAAATCCTGCTCAGCCACGATATAGAATGCTCTGCACCTGAGCTAGAGAATACCATCTTCCCCCAGTCATTTACACTGTGTGGCTGGAATAATGACAAGAGCCTTGGCAGCCGTTGATGACATGGTTACAGAAACTATTTGGTGACTTCCAATCAATAATGTAGACGGGCAGGGGCTAAGGAGGAGCCTGGAGCTGGAAGGAATGAACACTCAGGAAAGAGAGAGGGAGAAAGTAAGAGGCTAAGACAGGGTGGAGGGAATACTAAAAAAGCAAAAGCAAGAGGTAAGCCTGAACTTGAACTCTTCTGCCAGACCCCCCCTACCACCCCCACCATTGGGGCTCCAGGCAACCAGATTTCACTAACAAGCAGTTCCTCAAGCCTCCCAAATATCAGGGAATAATAAACAAAGACCATATGCATGACACCTGCAAGGGAGGGACTGCAGGACTAAGCGCTCCAACACAAGACACAGTGTCAGTCTTCACTCCTGCATGCTTCAACAAGAGTCGCAGACCCAAGCAAAGTCACTGGGCTAAGGAAGGTGGGGACGCTGCTAGAAACCAAGTTCCCAGCTCCAGGTATCAGCTGAATACAACATACTACCTCCCCCCGTGAGGCTTAGGTCTTCCTCCCACTGCCCCCAACAATTTTAACTGATTGGAAGTAGAAAGAACTCACACTGAATGGGGGAAATCAAAAAGATTTCTAAGCTAGAACAAAGCGAGACTTTGTAGCTGTTGTTTACCCAAGTAGTAAACTGTTTTGCCTCCGTATCATCCTTGATTCTGATAATAAAGCAGTTATTCTTTTCAAGGTGATGTGTCTACTGTGTGTGATTCCTTGAAGGCTTGTGTTGAGAGAGGTCTTCCTATAATTTATTCTTTAAAAAGTGAAAATCCAAAGAACCCAAACTATCAATCATAATTTTATTGCCCAAATTCTAATTTTAAGGGAACATTGCAAAGATGTGGGTTTATATTTTTTAGAGGACACTATTGAAAAGCTTTCTTAGGGTATCCTGGGCTTAGGGTACATAAAGTCCCATCTTCTTCTTCTTCATCCTCATTTCTGGCCAATAGGAACAGATTGTTTGAAATGACTCTGAAATCTTCAATTGTCAAGAAAAGACTAGATTTTATCATCACTCGCTACACTTCCTAAAGAAATAAAGGACATTACTGGATTTGAGACAAAGTTTTCACAAATAAAACTAGAAATGAAAGTAGAGTCTTGTAGGTTTCAGTTAGTCAGAACATTAAATTATCCAAGACACCCTGTTCCTTGACCATTCTGGCTAAATTTGAAAGTAGAAATGAGAAAAGGCTAACATATGCAGGGCCGATGGCTAATGGAAATAAAATAAGACAGATTTCATTTCCCCCCATGGAATCTGTTTCTTCCTGGGTACGAGAGAATGAAGCTTCCCTCATTCTGGCCAACTGACCCATTGCCCACAACCCAGTGGCACATTGGCAGAGAGTGACTGGAAGTGGGTAAACAGATTATAGTGGAGTTTCTGATAAGCTTGAGGAACTGACAGATCATTATCAATAAAATAATAAGTAACATTTATGGAGGGCCTATTATGAGACAAGGGATTCTAAAAACTTAACGTGTGTTATATCATTAGAGTCCCGCCAACCTCATAAGATGGACACTGCTGTTATCCCCATTTTATAGCTAAGCAAACTGTGGACCAGAGAGGTGAAGTACCTCATCCAATGACACACAGCTGATAAGATTCAAATCCAAGTGATATCCAAAATCCACACCGTTTATAAAGTAAATGTGGCCCAGATTTCTCGTGTCAACACCTTGCTCAAGTGCCTAGGTGACCACCTTCTTCTCCAGCCCAGGGTCAGAAACGACAAAGACAAAGACCCCAGCAACTCTGCTCTATTCACCTGCCTCTCATTTTTTTTTGGGGGGGGGGGTGATCAAAAACAACCTTGAGGTCCTCCAAAATATTATGGCAAAGCTTCAGGGAATTACTTTGTATCTTTCTGAGGCAACACTCTCTTAGTACATCTTCTTCTCAGAGATCTCTCCATTTTTTTATTATAGAAAAATACACATTCCATAAAATTTACCATTTTAAGTATTTTTAAGTGTGCAATTTGCTGGCCTTAAGCACATTCATGATGTTACACAATCATCACCATTATCCAAACCCAGAATACTTTTATCGTTCCAAGCAGAAACTCTGAATCCTTTCAGCAATAATTTCCCAGCCCCAGCCCCTGGTAACATCTACTCTGATTTCTGTCTCATGAATTTGCCTGTATCAGATAACTCATATACGCAAACCATACAGCATTTCTCTTTTGTGATTGGTTTATTTCACTTAGCATAATGTGCTCAAAGTATCCACATAGTGTCAGGTATCAGAAATTCATTCCTTTTTTCATTTTACTGAGGAGTTGTGTTGTTGTAGACTCATAAATGCATATGTAGTAACAATATGATATGTCCCTGATCTAATCCAGAATCACCCCCACATCACCTACACCCTAGTATTTTGACTCTTCTATATTTCCCCCTATAAGAAATATAAGGAGGAAAGATTGTACATTTTCCAGAATTAAACATTTGCATAAGTATTATTTGGCTTCTTGGGGGAGTAAAGAGTAAGCTACATTATTGATTCCCCCTCCCTCAGATCCATCCGTATCACCCCTCCCTCCACCCACCCCTTACATATCTATAGTTCCCCTAGATTATATGTTGCTTTGACTTTGGTAAGTCTAGTATATGAGCTTGACCCAAGCCTGGGTTTTCTCCAGCCTCCACAAATGAGGGAATACATTTGACCCTTGAGTTTCTGGGTCTGGCTAATTTCCCTCAGTATTATTTCTTCCACTGTGATCTATTTACCTTCAAAGGCTGTAATATCATTGGTTCTAACAGCTGAGTAGAACCCCAGTGTGCGTGCGTGTGTGTGTGTGTGTGTGTGTGTGTGTACATACACCACAGCTTTTGGATCCATTATTCCTTTTTAAGGCTAGATGATATTACATTGTACATATATACCACATCATGTTTATCCACACATCTCTTGAAGGACACAGGTTGCTTCAACCTTTCAGCCATTGTAGATAATTCCATAAGGAACACAGGTAGACAAATATCTGTTCAAGATTTCCTTTCGATTCTTTTGAATACATGCGCAGAAGTGAAGTGCTTGGTCACATGGATATTCTATGTTTAACTTTTTGAAGAAACTTCCTTCAATTTTTAATAACCATTTGAATATATTGAAATCAATGGTGAGTTCTGTCCAGTTAAGAACCTTACCTTCAGTGGCCCTGGAGGCTGAGGCAGGAGGATCCCAAGTTTAAAGCCAGTCTCAGCAACTTAGTGAGGTCCTAAGCAATTTTGTGAGACCCTGTCTCAAAATAAAAAATGGACTGGGTATATAGCTTGAGTGTTTAAGGGCTCCTAGGTTCAATCACTGGTACCAAAAAAAATTCATATATATACATATGTATGTATATATATATATACACACACACATACACAGATACACCCATACACATGCACACACATATATATATATACATACATACATATATAGATATCTTCTTATGTATTCTTAGACCCTAGGTATGAGAACAGTAGTATGTTTTCACTAAATTCTCAATGAATATTTTTTATAAATCCATCAATAAATCAGATCAAATTACCCTGCCCTGGGTGGAAGGACAGCACATGCTTGTGAAATCCCATCTCCCTACAAGTCCACACTATGATTCAGGCCACCCAACTTTTCCTTTCCCTGATTTTTCTCTACTGCAGATACACCCAGACGCGCATGTATGTGCCTCCATGCCAGAGCACATCAAATGTGTCCAGAGGCAAACACCAAAAGGGTTAAAACGAAGTCAATAAAAGATCAACAATTTCACTGAGCATCTGAGGATCTTACCCACCACCCTTCCCCTTCCATACCCACTTCAAGGAATGGAAAAAACAGACAAGGCCAAGCCTCCTTTGAACTTTGCCTTGCTGAGCTTTCTAGCATAAAATACGGGGACAGGGGCAGGGAGCGTAGTGGTGCTGATGGGCGCCCTTGCGTCACCACTATTCAAACATCGATACCTCTTTTAGTTCATTAATTCATCAAGAAGATATTTTTCAACACATTAAATTCAATTTCAAAAAAGAATGAGCTGACACAGTCAAATGCATATGACCAAAATCCATAGTGGTCTCCCCATTTGCCCTTTCCAGCCACTCTCAACCCCATCTTGGGGGCCTGGCATTCATTACCCAGCTAATTGGCAGCCCTGACTTAGGAAAGGGAAACTGCAGCCTGTTGTCTGGGCTTCTCATTACCGAAGTGCATTCTGACTTGAACTATATTAACAGGGCCCCAAATTTCAACTCTTGATGGCTTTCAATATGAATCACATCTCTGTCCTCCTGTGACCCACAAATCGCTGAATTCTCACCTGTGGTGAGGACGGCCGCAAGGGGGAAATGGTTCCCAGACCGCGCAGAGAGCTTACCTCCCCCAAAGCAAACACACGTAATTGTCTCTCCCCGCTTCTTCTACATTCAATTCTCAACTCTTTACTACATCTTTTAATGAAAGCAGTGACTGAAAAATATAAACATGGATACATAATTCCCAATGAATTGGTCTAAGTATAACTTGTAAAAAACTGGATTAATGGTACAAAGCATGTACTTTATAAAAATAGCCTGTAGAAAAAAGCATTAAGCAATTACAACTCCGGCTCTGAAGGCTCCAATATTATAGGGTAATATTTCCTTAATGTTAGACTTCATTAACCCTAAGATAATCTCTCATAAATTTTGCTGATTTTTTAAGGAGAAAAATATAAATTATGTTTATTAAACTACTGAATATGTTTATGAAAACAAGACATAATCTAGTGCCATAAACTTCTTGTCTTTATCTGAATGATCAAGGAGCTCATAAATAAAATATCACATAACAAAGTGAGTGTTAAAATTCATTACTGTAATAGCTGTGTTCATGATCTATTTCATTAGCACTCCTCTCCTCCTCTCCGTGGATAAATGCGCTTCTTAGCCTACGAGAGGAAAGCCATTTACAAGACAAAATACTGAGCCGCTTTTTCTCATTTTCCCTTATCTCTTCTATTCCTAACTTTCTAAATTAATTCTTCTCTTAAATCTTATTGTTCCTTCCAGTGTAACTCACAGCACCATTAGAGAGAGCAAAGAGAAATAGAAGCCAAGAAATGGGTCTACGGAGTATAAGTTAATTAGGGATCTCGATGACTGGTGATGAGATTTGATGACATAGAGCCCCAAAGTGAATTTAGAAGCTTATCTTCTGAAAATATTTGAGAATAAAACACAAATAATAGAACTCTGAGAAATACTCAGTATATCAAGCAATCTGCACACGCTTAATAACCAAACCCCATTTCCTGTTTAACTATATATCGCAGCTGCACTGATTGAATCCATGTACGGAATTTGCTAACCTCTATCTTCAGTGATTTTGCAGGTAATTTCACTTTTATGGATGTGTGTATATACAAATACTCAGGGAGAAAGGCGAGAGCTTTCCTGTGGATTACCAGGAACAGACAGACATGTACGCATGACCCTCTAAACCCACAGGCGTAAATGCACCAGCTGCAATCACCAAGTGGACTTCTGGACTAAGGGCAGACACCGTAAAGCTACAGCAGCTCTGTGGCCTGCACTGGCAATGAGTTTAACCTTAATTCAATAGAGTCCTAGGATGCAGCCTCCTCTACACAGATAATAACCAGAGGATGCTGTTTATGATAATGGCAGAAATTAAAACAGAATTTTATAACCGCTGAGCTGAAAGAAAGCAAAAATCCCCACACGAATATTAAACAGTGTAAATAAAAAAGGGTCTACTTGTTTTTATTCCAAACTACATACCAATTTATCTAGCACCAATTGAGGGTAAAGACCACATTCATGAATCTCTACATAGACGTAGATAATAAAAGTAATAATTCAAGTCCACAAGCACACGTGGGATGCGGAGCAGATGAAGGTTAGACACGGTGTAACTTCAGCCCCTAGAAATCGCCATTTGCTGGACTCTGGCTCGCATGTGACTCAGCCCAATGTGAGACGAACTGTGGCACATGCCTTCGCAGATCCATACATCGTGAACACATTTTGTCCCTTTGTCCCAGAGGTGAGATACTTACAAAAATTTACATGGAACTACACAAATACCACTTATAGTAACTTTGTAGTAACACTTGAATATTTATTATTTTTGCAGAATTGGAACCTTGGGACTTAATGGGCTAAGGGACTGAGTAACACTGACCAGGCTCCAAGAGGGCTGTAGGGATGAGATGACCCTGGGTTAGGGACTCAACACATGAGATTCGGATTAGCTGAGAAGGGATTCCAGGAGGAAGGAATTTCACAAGAGCCCAGATGGTGGAACTTGGTTTCTAACTTGCCCCAACAGGACGCAGCCCTACCTGGCCCTCTGTGCACATTACACAGAAGCAGTGAGTACCACCAGCAGCCCCCCTGGCGGCCTTACACAGCTTCCCTGAATGACAACTGACATGTGGCTCAACGATCTCTCCCTGGTGGAAACACCTCCGCTTCAGGCCTCCGAGAAAACTGTCTTCAAAGAGAGACCTGCCAAGTTCGGTCTGAATGAAGTGTTTGCTTTAAATTAAAATATCTAACCATCAGGCAACATGGGCACGGTTCTCTGTGCTGCATACACCACATTCACTTGGTAAATCCTCCAAACAGTTCTATTTCCATCCGCATAATACAGAAAAGGAGGTAAAATCAATTAAGCCACTTGTCCAAGGCCATATAACTAATAACAAGACTAGGATGCCTGGGTACCCATGAGTCAGGAGGCTAAGGTAGGAGGATCACAAGGTCAAGGGCAGCCTCAGCTCTGTCTCAAAAAAGAAAAAAATTCATCCCCTGGGTTTCAATCCCCAATACGAAAAAAAGAAACACACACACACACACACACACATACAGAGTTGGACTAGTGGCAGAGTGTCCACTCTCGATAGCCATGTGTGGCAGGGATTACTACATGACCATGAAATCCACATCCTCCAGCTCCTAGGCATGCACCTACACTACACTTCCCACCTCCCTGCTGGGACCTGAGTTCCTGGTACATGCCATCCCCAACCCTGGCCCACAGAAAGCTCCCCCACAATTCTCTACATTGTCTTCTCCTGCATGCTGACTGGGTGAAATGCAACCAGCAGAGAGTTCGGAGGCCCCTGGCAATGGGCAGGAAGCTTGGAAGGACAGCAGAAGTAAACAGCAGAAAGTTGGGCCCCTGAGTCAGTACAAGGAGCAGAAAGTCCCTCTACCCCCCAGTGCCAACTGGACTTTATGTAGAAATCTTATGTTAAGTCTCAAAGATTTGCTCAGAGCAATTAGCCTACCCTGACTAAGCCATGATACAAATCTGCCTCTCAAATCGTCTGTCTGGCCTCATTCCCTGAACAACTGAAAGATTTCAGAGTCACTGTCAAGAACATACCCGTCTAACAAAGTAATGAATACAATGGTCTTAAAAACCATTTGAATCAGAGTCAGAATCCAAATCCTCAACTTACTAGCTGTGTGACCCTGAGAAAGTTACTGAATGTCTCTGTGCCAAACATTATGCCTACCTACCCTTTAAGATTATATCTATATAACCATATATATATATATATATATGGTTATATCTATTATATATATATATATAATATATACACACATACACACACACACACACACACACACACACACACATTTATATCTATATAACCTGAAATAGAGAACTGCTTAGATCATGCATGGATGCATACACACATGTATCTATCAATGCATGGCATACTAGAAACTCATCCAATAATTCTATCCTCATTACTACTACTACTATTAAGGTTCTCAAAAGTGAGCAGTAAGGATTATCAATTGGTATTATATTTATTTGCATAGAACAAAAATATATCAAACCATAATATTCAAGTATCAATGGTCTAAACTAGATAATACATAAAAAGTCCAAAGGCAGGCAGGCCAGGGCTGATATGGAGGCTCCAATAATTTATCAGGAGCCCAGGTTCCCTCCAACTCTGCGCTCTGCCACCCCACATATGGTCTTAGCCCCCATGATCTAATACACAAGCTGGCATCCCAGCCATTACATCCAGCTCCAGGCAGCAGACTTGAAGGATGCAAAAAAGAAAGGACACCCTCTGGCTTTCATGAAGACTTCCTGCGAACCTGCTGCTTTCGCTCGGCCACACCCACTTGAAGCTGCAAGGGAAGAGCAGGCAGCCCTGCACGGTTACAGCCACGGATCCTGCCAGGGACAGGCTGCTGAGAAGTGGTAAGGGAAGCAACCGGAAACGCTGGCCCAACACACGCCTCAGCACAAGGCGGCCAGCCACACACCCCATTCACAGCTCTGGCCAAACACGAGTCTCACTGGACAGCAAAGACCCAGTGCCTGTCTGTTTCCACTCCCCTCCCTCCAGTCTGTTCTCCACCCGTGCTCAGAGTGAGGTGCTGAACGTGCTAGCCACACCCCCACTTAAAACCCTCCAAGGCTGCCCACCGCAAATCCAGTTAAGGAGTACGGATTTTATGTGTTGCACAAGGTCCCCACCGGACCGGCCCTTTGCCCCTTTCTGACCTCATTTCACACGGTGGCTGCCTGACACCCACACCAGAGCCCAGCTAGCGTTTGCTGCTGCTATGTTCCTGGAACACCCCACGACTGCACCTGCCAAGGCCTTCTCCTTGTTGGCTGTCCTGACCTGAATCCTGCCACTCCTGCCCAATCTTCCTTCCACCGGCTCCTCCGTGTCACTGAGTTCAACTTAAAGTTCACCTCAGAGCACTCCCTAGTCCCCCAGTCGCGCCGTGGTACCTCACCCTACCTCCTGGCCCACCACTCCCCACCACCTGATGCTTTTCTCGCTGATACATTTCTTTCCCCATCGGAATACGCATAGCATTAGAGGAGCAGCAGTCCTATTCACTCTTCCAAACCCTTCCCCCAACCGCACCCTCTAGAGCTGCTAAGTGTCGTCCAGCGAGACATGCATCCATGTATCAAATATTTACTGAGCACTGCTCTGTGCCAGGTGCCATGACACAAGGCCAGGAGAGTGCCCCAACCGAAGCCCATTTCTACTACACAATACGACCAAACATATCCAGCTCAGGTAACTCGACAGAAGTCATTTTGGAGACCCTGAGCACAATAAAATGATGTTCAAAGAGTCCAGCAACACGAAACACTGGATTTGCAACGACAACAGATGAACAGAAGGACAAGAGGGTATTTTTATGGTAATCGAAGAACCACAGAGTGGAGGGCAGTCCAAGGAAAACACAAAACTGTCCACGGTGTCAAGGAAAGAGGCTTGACCAGGACATCAGCCGGTATTTCTTATTTGTCCCTAAAAGATAGATTCACACCCACAGATAAACACGCACACATGTTCCCCACAGGCAACCCACACGACACAGGCACAGGAAGTCACCCAGCACCCGTCAATGGTTCCCGGGGACCCTCGGTGGACGCGAAGGTGTAGCAAAAACATGCACAAGGCACACAGATCAGGGGGTGACCAAGAAGAAAGAGGGAGAGCAAGGGGGAAATGCTAGCTGGATGGAGCAAACCGAAAAGGGAGAAAGGAAGAAAAGCAAACCAAAGAAAGAACAGCTATTAAAAACGCTGAGTTGAAAATGTTTCAGATGGCCTCTGACATCTAATAAGTCATCTGTCTTTCTCAATACAGAAAAGTCATTACTTACTGGTGAACTAATACCAGCAACCGTGACAAGTAAAACAACAAAGACCATAAAAATATAAAAGTTCACCCCATGCAGTTAGGCGAAAAAAAAGAATGTATTCAATTTTTCAGATGAAAAACATTTGAACTGACTGAATTTATTGTAATGCAACTTGTATTATATGTTGAGAAAATGAAAAGGGGGAAAAAACGGCCACTACTCAGCCTGTCTCCAACTTTTCCTCAGAAAACAGACTACATTTTTTCAGAGTGTGAACTCTTCATAGAAACCGGTCATAAATATCAACATGGCACCCTGGCTACAGGACATCAATTCTCATCAGAGAGGCATGAATGAATAGCACCATCTGCCCTGCCCACAAGGACCCCTGCATAGCCACCTCCCCAAGGGTCCCATCAAGGCCTGCAGTGCAGCATGAAGAATGCGGGCCAGGTCAGGAAGAACCTGAGCGCCTTCAGGACAACCAGCGGCCTGGGAGGATCTCTCAGCCCCGGGGGTTGGAAGCAGCAGGGTGCATAAGCAGGCGGATAAAATCCAGCCAAGACAACAGCACAGGATGTCATCAAGGGCAAGAGCAGCCCTGTCTGCCCACAGCCATAGATCACCGCCTTAGAACTCTTCTCTGATTCCTCTTTCCTTCATTCCTGCAGCCAATCTACCAGCAATACTGATGCTTTCTTAAAAATGTGGCCTGATCTCCACTGCTTCTTTTTCATATCTTCCCCACATCTATCCTGCAGGGCACATCAATGGCTGTCCAACTGGCTGCCCCTCCAACCACGCCCCAGCTTCTACTCATTTGCCTAATTTCCAACCGGTAACTGGCATTCTTTGGAAAAGTTAAAAGCATATTCTACTATCCCATTGCTTAAGACCCGTCGCTGGCTTCACTGTGTTCCTGTCACACCTTGAACAGAAACAGAGTCTTTACTAGGGGCAACCATCTCTACAGCCTGGCTGTGGCCTCCGTCTCCTCTATGTGCATGCTGCCCCCACACTCCTGGTGAGCCTGCCAGTGCCCTTGGTCCTCTTGCCTGTAGTCTCTGCACATGCTGAGGTGGCTGCAGCCCAGCACCTCCCCTGAGCCTCTCATAGCAGCCTCCTCCCCATTTAAAAGAAATGAGAAGAGGCCTTCCCCAGCCACCTTATCAAAACCTGGCCTCTTCCCCCAAGCCACAGGCCACTCCATCACTCTTTTATTAGAACTGTAGGAAATCATCTCAATTTTTAATTGATGATTTATTCATCCTGTCTCCCCTACCTAGCTAGAGTGCAAGCTGCCCAAGGGCAGGGTCCCCACTGGCCTTCTCCAGAGCCGAATTCTCTGCACTTTCAACTAGTCCAAGTACCTGGCACACAGGTATTCCGTATCTGCAGAATGAATGGATAAATGAGGTTACAGCTTCGTGGGTTAGGAAAGACAGACAGCCCTCTTGAGATGATCGAACTCACAACAAGGAATTTACATGTGGAGGAAGTAAGGCACAGAGAACAAAGGGGAAAAAAGGTCAGCTCTAAAGTCACTGGTACATACACAGCACGGTGCTCTTTTTTTTTTAGTGAGACGCAATCTTACCTCACTCCCAACCACAAACAAACTCCAAACCTGCAGTAGAAGAAATCTATGCAACAGAAGAATCACAGAGGTAATGTGGCTGTGGATCAACGGGACCCACATTCTCAAAGTGGCTGCCATGACCCAATTCAGAATGAAATTGGTCTCAGAAACATGGGAATGAGCCAGCCGTGGTGGTGCACACCTGTAATCCCTGCAGCTCAGAAGGCTGAGGCAGGAGGATCACAGGGTCAAAACCAGCCTTAGCAACTAAATGAGGCTCTAAGCAACTTAGCAAGACCCAGTCTCACAAACAATAAAAATAAATTAAAGGTGGGGGGAGGAGGGGGCAAGATGTGGCTCAGTGCTAAAGTGTCCCTGGGTTCAAAGAAAAAAAAAAAGAATTGTGGGGATGAACAGACCCAAGGTGAATTCAGCAACAAGAAACCCTTAAACAGAAAGCAGGACAGAAGCAGCACATTGCTTTACACAGGCTTCCACTACCACGATGCTGGGGTGTGGACCCTAACAGATGGTTCGAGGGACACATGAGAAAACACCCAAGACTGAGCTGTGGGCTTAGCTCTGTTTCTAACTCCCCCTGGTTCAGCTCTGGGGACCTCACTTAGGATTAAATTCATGTGACCTAAACTGTGTCACAACTTCACAGTACCCAGGCACACCACCACATGATTCATTTCCTGGATAGTTTAACTTCAACAAAATTATTTTTTAAAGACACATCATATTACCCCCAAATGAAAGCCAATATCATTTGCCAACAACCAAAAAGAATCTTATATGTACGTAACATGAGAACAAAATATTACTAAGTTCTAACAATTCTTTGCTGACTACTAAAGGCTCTGAAATACGATCTCCTGTTTAAAAAAAAAAAAAAGACTTCATCAAGCATTAAGGGCAGAACCACACAAGTGCTTTTTCTGAGATATAACCCAAAGAACTGAAAGAGAATAGAAAAGGAACCAGCCCTCTCCCTGAGTGAGTCACCGTGGGCCGTGCTTTGTCCATGTGCCACCTCATACCATCGTGCCAGCCTTGCACGTGCATCCCACTTGTGGAAACACTCGTTTTCACAAACATCTTGAAGGCCTCCATTAATGCCCTACCACGCTGGTACCAAAGACCAGGGCGTGTGACTGATTTAATGACAAAGGCATCATGCTCATAGTTCTTAAGAAAGGACATCTTAAGAGTAAATGAGAGGAGTTAGAGTGGTGATTCAGTGGCTACGGTGCTTGCCTGACATGCACGGGGACACAGGTTCAAACCCCAGCACCATATATACAACAACATGTCAGAGCAACACGTGTCAGAGCCATACGAAAAACTAAATAAAACTGATTCTCTCTCCCCACCACCACTGTCCTCCTCTCTTTAAAAAAAAAAAAAAAAAAAGAAGAAGAAGAAGAGCAAATGAGAAACAAAGGTCAGCGAGTGGGTGGGATAATGACAATGGCGGTGAACATAGCAATAGCCACAGACACACGGCTGGTATTTACTGCAGGCAAGGGTCACACTTAAGTCACCGCACATTCTTTGGGAAGATAAAATAATTATCATTTTACAAAGAAATTGAAGCTACACCAAGAGGACAAAATTTTAATTATTCTTAAGTATAGCAAATGAAATTATTTAAAATTTCTCCCAAACTTTTTTGTCCATGACCCACAATAAAATATACCTTGTTAAACCACATAAAATTCCTTTATTTGTTTAGCAAAGAAACAACAGTTTTGTATGTTGAACCTAAATTTATGCTGGAACTCAATATATAAAATACATGCATAGAAGTATGTATAGATATATACATGCATATATATAGATATATACATACATATGTACAGATCTGTGTATATCTGTATACATACATATCTGTAGAGTATATATACATGTACATATATGTATCTACATGACACAAAAATTATGTAAACTAATATTTATCCTAATTATGTGCCATAATTAAACCTCTTAGTTTATATTTTATAACAGAAAAGTTACATTAGACATTTTAATAAATGAACTCTGACATTTTCTGTTCTCTTTTTATAATGTTGGTTACAACCCGCTAAATGATTTTACAGCTCACGAACGTGGCACAACTCCCAGCTTGAAAAGTACTGACTTCTAGGTACACTGACCATAAACAAGCAGGCAGGGCGACCTTGTGCACCTGGCATCTTCTGCTCTTTCCCCACGAGGTAAAGCAATGAGAACCTGGCCCTGAATGTTTGTTGAACAAATGTTTATAACTGGACTTCAGAAATGACTCCCAGGCAAAGGAATAGATAATGAGCTTAGTTATATAAAAGAAAAACAAGTTTGAAAGAGGTCTATATTTTTTAACCACTGAAAAACTGTAAAAGTCTCTTACTTAAACATTTGAGTATGACGATAAACAGCAAAAGATGGTTTGAATACTGAGGATGGTTGGCTGTAGGGAAAGGATTCAGGGCTAAAGGAGGGCAGGAGGTGGCTCTGGTAGATTTTTAGGATAAGCCTTAGACGTGAACAACATTATTTGTCTTTAGTATTCATGTTTTACTTTACCAAAGAATTGCTTTAATTTCAAAGATTCGCTCTTAACAATTCAGCTTGGGGAGTCTACACTAAGTAGGATTCTGAAGCTCATCACCCACCCATCAGGTTGGAAGCTACTTGCTGGGGCTTCACTTTCTTCTTCAATTACGTGTCGGGCTAGATGGGAGCTTCCTCCACATCTAAATTTAGGACCCTACAACCAAGAATCCACCTGGGGTGGATTTTCAGGTCACTTTAATGAAAGGATATGGCATTCCAAGATGCTCTAGATGGTGAAATCTCCCAATTTCACACTTAGGCAGTTAGAGTGAGCCTGGTGTTATCACTGTGAGGATAGCGAGTTACCCCGTGCATGTTTTAAAAGGAAACTTCTCAGGTGTATTCTCTCTTCTTCCTCTCAATATGATCTCTATCATATTTCATAAGTTGCAATTTCATGTATCATATTACTTTCTTCTTGTTAACCAGGTACCTTTCTCAGGGTTTCTTTGAGTGTTTTCAATGTAGATGCAAAATTTATTTGAATAATACCATAATTAAATCTCTCAACGGCTGTATTTTATTTTAGAAGATAGGAATTATATTGAACATTCTTTTATTGAACTGTCATTTTTATCTTAACTGTATACCCTCATAATCTAATTATTTTTTCTAAACCAACTTTACAGCTAATAAAAGAAAGATATGAAAAATTAAATTACATAATAAAGCATGAAGCAAGTGGACCTATCATGAGACTCTCAGACTGAAAAACTAGTATGAACTAATTTATATTGCTGAAAAGTTGTTTTTCCCCATATTTAAAAAAAAGATGAAATAAAAAAGAAACCTCTTTAAATGGAATAATAAATTTGGCAACTCTAAAGCTTAAAGAAACCTTTAGAATTAAAGTCCAATCATCATAATGGAAAATTAACTTTTCAATCACAGTAGAAAGAAATCAACCCAACTTGAACCACTGCTAAGTTTTCAGTTACAGACACTTGTAAAAAGAACTACTCCTTCTTCCTTCTCTTTCAAAGCATTTCATTTTCAACCCTAATTTAATAAAAATTCTTATTCTTTCCTCTTCTCCTTTAAAGTATGCACTAATTTTTTTTTCTCACCTCCAAAAGGACCATGTTAAAATGACGTTCTATACCCATGCTCTGCAGAATATATGCACAGGGAAGTACAAGTTGAATACCCTTTATCTGAATTGTTTGGGACCAGAAGTATTTCAAAATTAGGAATTTTTAAAATTTTATAGTATTTGCATATGCCTAATGAGGTATTTGAGGATGACCTCCAAGTCTAAACTCAAAATTCATTTATGCACACAGCCTGAAGATAACTTTATACGATATTTTAAATCATTTTATTTATGGAAGAGTTGAAGATGTGAAATTTTCCACTTGTGGCATCATATCATTCAAAAAGTTTCTGATTGTGAAGTATTTAGGATTTCAGATATTTGGATAAAGGATACTCAACCTATATTTGGAAAATTATTCTTATGATGATGAAATAAAATTCATTCACAGTGGTAACTGTTTTGTTCCATTAGGAATTGTTGAAGTAATACCATAGCTCTCCAAGCAGCCAACCTTGACAACAAATATTTATTTTTTTTTTTAAAGAAAGAGTAGACAGAGAAAGAAAGAGAGAAGCAATCTTTAGTTTTTCAAGTGAGCTTCATCCCTCAGACACTTGGTTGTGTACGTGGTGCTGGGGTTTCAAGCTCGCATCCTCGCACTTGCCAGGCAAGCGCCCTAACCACTGAGCCACCGCTCCAGCCCCGCCAACAAATATTTCTGAAGATCTCTACAAATAGGGACCTTTGTATCAGTGTGAAAATGCCACAAAGGTATTTGCACATTCCACCCTAGTTTACATTCGGATCTTCCCAAGTCCGAACCTAGAAGCCCCCATGATAGCCAAGGCAGGATAATGCTTTCGTGATAGTCTGGATTAAAAAAAATTAATTTTACAAATTACTCCTTAAGTGCAATGAACCAAAACCACCAAACTAGAATCCAATGAGTTGGGATTTTCTAGTCTTGATTTTTTTGAAACAGTCTGAAATTAAATTATTTCTTGTAATGAAATCTCAACTAACTTCTGTGGAGCATTTACTCTGTATAAAACATGGCATGGAAGCTAGGAGTAATGGTGCATGCCTGTAATTCCAGTGACATAGGACACTGAGGCAGGAGGATCACAAGTTTGAGGCCAGCCTTAGGAACATAGAAAAACTCTAAGCAACTTGGCAAGATACTATCTCAAAATAAAAAGCTAAATAAAAGGGAGGAACAGAGGTGCTGGGGATGGAGTTCAGAGGTAAAGCACCCCAGTACAAAAAGAAAAAGACACAATATGGTTTGGGTATAGTGAGAGATACAAGGATTAATACCCCATGAAGCCTCAAGTTTTCAATTCTGCAAACATAATAAATATTCAGCTATTATTTCAAAGTTACTATAGTGGTATTTTGCTCAATTTGTTTTTATAGGTATTTCACATTTGGGACAATGGGACAAAATGGGTTTTAGACACATCCCTACACCCAAGGGAAGGACTGTTCATCTAGATGGTGGTGAGATGCTAACACAAAGAGAGGCTGAACCTCACAGTGGAAAAACAAGTACCTTAACCAAGGATTGAGGCTAACGCTACCAAAGAAGAGCCACGCTGATATGCTCCCCTTCCAGAAATGCCACGATAGTACCTGTGTGGTACTTTCCCTAAAAAAACCATATCCTCAACCCGATCATGAGAAAACACGTCAGACACCCTGAAACTGAGGCACGTTGTACAAAATACCTGACCCGCACTCCTCTCTGCTGTCGAGCTCATGAAAAGCAAGGGAAGACTGAACTGTCACAGACCAGCAGAGACTAAGGCAACCTGACAACTGAATGCGATGTGCTGCCCTGGACCCTGGATTGGATGCTGGCACAGAAAAGAACCCTTAATGGGAAAACTGATGGAATCCAAATCAAGTCTGGAGGTTTAGTTAATAATAATGCTTCAGTGTTGTTTTCTTACATTTGACAAATGGTAGCAGAGTGATGGTGAAATGATAACATGAGGCGAAACTGAAACTGCGTTCGGGGTATAAAGGAATGCTCTGTATTATCTTTGCAACTTTTCTATAAACAGCAAAGCTTTCCAAAATGAATTTTATTTTTTAAGTATAATATGAGAAGAAACGAAGAAATAGAAGCCAAAAGGTATACAAAGTTATAGCACAAGGCCTATAATTAACAGATTTTTAAATTTTAAAAATACAAAGAAGCCAATTACTACATAGAATTTCTCTGTAATTCCTATTTATATAATACATAATATGCATTTCACCCCAGTTTTACATGAGGGACTGAATAAAAGATGTCACTAATTAGCATATCCATTGCCTGAAATACTTATCTGTTATGAGATCATTCAAGAATCTCCCCTTTTAGCTGTTTCCAAACATATCATCTATTATGTCCCATCTTAGGTAACTGCAGTCCAGCATTTATTTATATCTAAAACTTTATACCCATTGATATGTACTTATTATGTGTTATTTAAAATTTTTTTTAAGTTCAGAAAAAAATGCCAATCAAGTACATAGAAGTTTTTAAAAGATGAGGTCAGGTTGTATCTCACGAAATTTCAATTGTTGACCTTTCTGACTTACAAAGTGGCATTTTCATACTCTGCAACCTACTAAATCCCTGTGGCCTCAGAAGACCTCAGGAAGAAATGCAGCTGGACATGAAAGGAAGTCAAGTAGCAAGAAGGACACACATGCTAGAAGAAGGGGACAGCATGAGCCGGGGTCGGGATGTGAGGTGCAGTCAGGACAGGAGAGGCCTGCCTGCTCCTGGAGGTGACAGACACACAGGCAAAGGCAGGGGCCGCTGAGCAGGATAGTATTTTAGCAACAGAAAGGATCTGGCTCTGAACCCAAATTCATATCAAAGAGCCTGTCCCTTCTAGTGGCCAGGAATGGCTCCCGGAAAGAACTGTGGCTACCATGGACCCTGATGCTTGAGCTACTGCCTTAATGGTCACATTTTCAGGCCCAGAGAGAACTTCTAATAATGGAAAAATCACAGAACTACAGATTGGCAGATCTAAGTCTTAATTCTGGCTCTGTCCCGAATGAAGTAAGAAACCCTAAATAAATCCTTTCCCCAGTGTCCACCCCAGATCTCTACCCCAAGGGCAGCTGGCTGTGTAACTCTCAGACCCCTTCCAGCTCTAAAGCGCTGACTCCGGCAAGCAGTGAAAAATGCCTCCTGACTCTGGGAAGCAACACTCAAGCAGAGAGGAGGCGGTGAGAGCTACAAAAGCAAAAAACACTCAGAACGAGAGGACTTGCTTTGATGCACGGAGTCTATTCTTTTATGATACATGTCTGGACCCCTCTAAATATTTAAACAACAATACTGTACCAGTATGAAAACTCTCTAAATCAGCCTCTGTGGTTAAGGAGGATATATGAACAGATGTGATCTTATTAAGGCCCTAAATGTAACTCAAAAACAATCTGTCATATCTGACGGGTATTGTTAAATTATGTCCACCTGCCAGAGGCAACCAGAGAAATTACCAACTGCCTTTCCTCTACTTCCACTCAAAATTCCCTAAAAAGCTCCCATAGATGTGTCCAGGATATGTATTTAAAAAAAAAAAAGAAAAAAAGCAGTAACCTAATTGTCACCAACACATAACAGCCCATGTCTCGCAATTCCTTTTCATGTATATTTTATTATGGGGCCCAACTGTTTCAACACCCTAGTGGCTCAACTTTAATGTAGCTCAGGAAACCCCCTAAGTAATATCACAAAATGCTTAACATCTGTGAAACTTGGACCCAGAAATGTTCTAATTTTTTCTCTGGGCTGGGGGCAGGGGGTGGTCTTTAGAGGGGGGCCACGGCGGCCACAGTTTTCATTAACAATAGCCTCGGTGTTTCTTCCCCACTGGACCAGGCGGGAACACATCCAGAGAACCTCACACAATGTGCAGTGTTACTCCAAACTGCAGTCGCCATACTTTCTTAGAATTGGGTTTAAAGTGAACCCGTTTCCTATCCTTCCTCTAAATATTTGCCTCATCTGTCCTTCTTGAATTACAGTATTTTAATCAAGTGAAACAACGAAGGGGGAAAGGGAAAAATCAAGTGTGAAGCCTGTGGCCTCCTTCCCAAGCTATTTCAAAACTTCTCGGAGCTCTTTGGTCTCCAGTGGTGTTTGAAATATTCTTTATCCCACTAAGGAAAGGATGAAAAATTGATCTCCTCCAAACTTCAAATACTGCATATTTCCACAACTACAGAGCGGCAGGAGAGAAAGGCAGGCTTAGGAGTTACCAGACCAAACAGGAAGCAGTTCTCAGAGGACCCAGGGCTCATCTCAGGCAAGCGCACGGGCAGAGTGTGTGCACAGAGCTGCCAGGAGAATAAACACAGGCTCTGCTTCTGAGAGAAATCAAAGCAGATCTTAGAGAAACTGAACATGGAGTCAAACCTCAGTAATTCGGATTAACTACGGGGGAAGGTCAGGGTGGATCAGGAAAGAGTCTTGATGATATAGGGGTTTTTGTTGTTGCTGTTGTTTTTCCCACAAACTGCAACTGCATCCATTTCCATGTCACCCCGACCCATCCTTCCATTCCTCCAGCCGCATCTTTTATCATCTCCCTTGTGCATGGACCACAGCAGGCTGTTCCTTATTCTCCATGCAGACTGTAATCTTCCCTGTCCTTGTGCTTCTGTTCAGGATTCTTCCCCTTTGCCTGAAACACCCATACTTGATTCTCTGCTTGGTAAACTCCTTCTCAGTTTTCAAGACTCCATTTCAAATGTCAACTCCTAACCATCATGAGCAGCATGGGTCTCCTAACATGCTGCACACACTGATCCTATAATAAAGTGGTTCTCACCCTGTTGGAGCAGTATTAAAATCACTTGGAGAGCATTTCAGTAAAATTCCAGCTTCCCTGCCCCATTCCCAGCAATTCTGAATGAGTTGGTCTGGGGTACTGCCTGAGCATTGGTATCTTTTCTAAAGCTCTCCAGGGCCAGTCTGGGCTTCAAACCTTTGGTGCGCAACTTATTACATGGCTCAGAACAATTTGCCTATGCCCAAAGAACAAAGGTCCCCCATCAAAGGCTTCTTGTACATACAGATGGAAGATGCAATTCCTTCAAGGGGCCTTTGTAAGAATGGGAACTGCATATGATTTCAAAATTCCCACCTCCGTGTGGCTCATCAGCAGCAGACATCTGTTTTTACAGTGTTCTTGCCATCCATTTCCACACTTCTTCAAAGCTAGGAGAGACCCCACTGCAATAGCTTGACTTCCTGTCTCGTCCCGGACACAGTAGGTTCTTTACCGCCTTTGTGCCTGAGCCTTGTCCTCTCCATCTAGCTTAACTGTGTGCCTTCCTCAAGGGTCGCTGACCACTTCCACTGTTGAAATCATCTTGCGTCCATTTCAACGCCAAAGAATTTTCTTTCCCATTCCGTTTATACTTAATTTGGGACCTGCCCTCAAGTGCCTGGGCCGCCTAATAATCTTATAGTGTGTGCATGAAATAATTTGTTGTGGAGAAAGCAATGCATATGCATCTTCTTAAAGATTTATACCTCCTATTCACAGGCAAGTATATCACTTAAAGACGAGGATATGTTCTGAGAAACATCATCAGGTGATTCCATCATTATGTGACCATCACACAACCTGTTCAGAAGAACTAAGATGGCTATGATGTCACTGGTGGTGTAACCTCATGGGACCACCATGGTATATTCGCTGCACTGCTGACTAAAACAGTGGCACATGACTATATCTTAGTTTGGGCTGCTGAAACAAAGTACCATAGACTGGGAAGCTTATACACAACAAATATTTATATCTCACTATTCAAAATGCTGGAAGTACAAGGTCAGGATAGCAATGTGACCAGATTCTGGTAAGGGATTGCTTCAAGTTCGCTGACAGCTACTTTTCATTGTATCTTCACATGCCAGAAAATAGATCAGAAGGGCACTTTTATAAAAGCACCATCCCACTTGTGAGGACTCCCCCTTGATGACAAAATCACCTCCCAAAGACCTTCAACTCCTAATGCTACCATATAGGGGATCAGGATTTCAACATATGAATTCAAGGAATATGCAAACATTCAGTCCATTACTGCAAAGCTGGGCATACACATCAGTCCCCTACACTGATTTGCTATGATAGGATTTACCTAGAGTTGGCCCTGTTCGTTCCAGGCCAGTGGGGACATCAAAAAAAAAAAAAAAGCCAAGAATTGGGAATGTGGTTGCTCCAAAAAATTCAGAGCATAAACATCAAACTAAATACGTATGTGATTGACAGAATTCTAAATGACCCCCATGACCTTTGCCCCTGGGTGCTACCTCCATAATTATGTTATGTTACATGCCCAAAGGGATTCTGTAGAGATAACTAAATATTTGTCCTCAAGACATGAAAGATACCTTGGTGAACCTAAGAAAATAATGTAATCCCTGTTTTAAAAGCACAAAGATTCTCTAATCAGGGAAACCAGAAGCATAAGGAGGAATGGCCATGACAGATATCCCACTGCTTACTTGAAGATGGAGGCCACCACTGGAAAGGATTCAGAGTCCTCTGGGAGCTGAGAGCAAACCCCAAGTGAGAGCCACAGTCCTACAATCATGTGGCACTGAATTTTGCTAACAGCTTGAGAGAGTTGGGGAGCAGATTCTTCCCAGAGCCTCCAAAGCAAAGGCCCCCAAGGAGAGCACCCTGGCCAGACTGTCCCAGGATTCCCAACCTAGAGATAACACCTGGGTATTGTTTTAAGCCACTAAGACTCTATCAATGTGTAATAGGTCATTCCTCAGCTGCCCCACATTCACCAAACCAGCCAAACAAGAGATGGTCCTCTTGTGAATTAACAAACGTGAGTGTGTGAGAGTGTGTGTGTGCATGTGTGTTTTACCCTGATTGCCTGGTAGGTACGTATTCCATGTACAATTTAATTACAGTCTTCTAAAGAGTAAAAAGAACTCCACCAATGCAAGGTTCACTTACTGTGCCTTTCAAAGCATCAGGACGACCGCCACATGATTTGAAACAGTCACATAGGAATTGTTATAAATTTAATTACAAGTGAGATCATCTGTCTCACACACTGTATACTGAGCAACTCCGCTTGCTGAGTCTGTCACTGACCCATGGAAACTGGGCTTCTTATTTGGCACACCATGAGCCTGATATCTGAAGACTGAGTATCGGGTATGTGGTAAAGATCTCACCTCCTGGGTAGGGAGAAGGGGACATGAATGCCTGCATCAGATTCTTAGGAGGCCAGTGACCTACTATACCTTAACACTCATTGTCAGGTGGTAGGGAAGAGAAAGGGGTCACAGAGGGCCTCTTGGCAAAGCATTTTCTACACTGCCTCTCCAAAGATCTTTCTACATTTACACATCATACCAGCTTCCTGTAAGGCCGCAAGAGGTCAGCTTCACTGCCTGAGTTACATAGCTGTGATCACCCAGCCCCACCATCATCCTACACTGACCAGCAACGCAACCAACACACACATCTGTTCCCAACAGCCGCTCTGCACCCAGGAAGAAAGTCACCTGCCAGCCACCGCCCCTCAGTCACAGGCTCCTATTTGTCTGCGTCAGCATTTGTCTGAACATCACACCTCCATCATTTCTAGGGGAAATTGACGTTGACGGCACAGGAAAGAAATGTAACTACAGCCCATTCTAAGAGCACGCATTTCTTTTATTTTATTTTAGAAATGTATGCATTATGTATGGCTGTACATAAACGTTTTTATAGAGCCTCTTAAATGATTTACCACGAGGTATGTGTTGATTATAATCTCTGCTTATTTAAGAGAGCCTTGTTTACCCCCGCAGTATTTAATACATTGAGACATGTTTCAACTAACAGTGACACCAGTAAACAAAAGTTACTGATCTACCTCGTGAGTTATAAAACTTGTAACATGCTGTAAACAGCTCTGTCATTTTATTTAGCATATTGCATTGTGTGAGCTGCCTTATTTATCTAGTGGTAAATCTTTATGTATCAAAAATGCTACAGAAGGCACAACAGATAAATTACCAGCAGACACTAACATCTGACTAGTTAATCAAACAAATAGGACATGTAACAAAGAGAAAAGCTATAAATATTGACAACAAGCTGCTTCAGTCACAAAAACATTCAATACTTCAGTTCTCAAGTGTGAGTTTTATATCAGTCCCCTGGAAACAGTTTGTATCCTCCAATAAATTTTTACAGTTGATTCACCTGCCTGATACCCCTCAGCCATTTCCTTCAGAAGCTGTCAAACCCGCCAACGATAATATATGGCCCGACCAACAAGAACAGCTGTAGCCATTCTCTCGGCAGGTTCCTGTACCCTGTTCTGCATAAAATAATACATCAAGATTAATTGATTTCCCGTCAGTCTCACAGAACAGAAAATTAATTTTCATGTAGCTATTTTCCCCAGCATATGAATTTTGTACATGGCAAGTAATTTAAGTTTTTAATTATTCATGAGCGAGGTGGGGGTGGGGAGGAACATGATAAAGTAAGCTCCAGAAAACCCCAAGGCCAATCTCTAGGCCTGGGTTTGTGCTGAGGCCACAATAGCATTGGCTAATGCCCATATAAATAATATATGTATTAACATACATCTTAGTACAACACCAATTTCTCTCACTCTGACCCGAGACTACCAGGTCACCCTGTGGTACTTTGTCAAAGTCTCTGCGCTGGTTACATGTGACGTGCTGTGGGAAAACACAGGACATGTCAGCCATATTGAAGTGACCTCCCCTGCCTCTCAGTGGCGGCCACACAGCCCAGGCATGATAGGAGGTAATTTAACGGTCAGTGTGCGAGTGGGACCAAGCCCAAGTTGCTAATCAGCCAGGTGCTACCTCAGCAAGTCTTCCATTTGCAGGTGCCACTGACTTGTGAACAAGAAAAATGTAACCAGAAAATAGAAAGGAAGCATTGACTCGCTCAGGCCTCATCTCTCATAGACCCTCGGCAGACGGGCACGAGAAAAGCTGTCTGCTCAGAAAGAGAAAAACCCCAACGTGAGCACCTCAGGCAATCAAGCAGATTTGCTAAAATGCGAACTCAAACGCTCCCGTGGAACCTCCTTAGAAATTTCATTGGCATACTTCATATAAACTGCAAGACAGGCAAAAGCACCGCTCCCGCCTCAAGTCACAGGCCTGGGTTTAACCCCATTCGCACCAAAGCTGACACCTCTCACAGGGCACTGTTGGACGGAGAGGGATCTACCACCAGAGTCGAGGCGTTTGGGTCACGGATGATCTGTCGATGACTTCCTTTGCGCTAAGTATTAATATTGAGTGTAAAATTAGGAGACCTTTATAAACCATTGATCGCCTCCGAACTGAACCATTAGACCTTGCCCACTGTTTGATAATCAGGAAGAGGAGAGAATCTGATCAAATCATCAAACTGATACTGGACAAGGGGATGTCACTTTCCCACCAATGAGTGGCAGAGAGGACAAAGAACCAAGTATTTCTGAGAGGAGAAGCTGGCCTACCTGCAGAAGCTGCTCTAATTTTGGTTGTACATTTGGTGAAGTCCCTCCAGGCAGGGGGAACAACCGGGAAGGAGGAGGCAAGTTGAGAAGGTCAAAAACAAAAATGAGAAATTAAAAAAGAAAAGAACTTCACCTGGCCAGAGCGGACACTTGTTTTGGGGAAGGTTGTACGTGATGAATCTGATAAAACATTAATAAGGACACAAAAGTGTAAGTTTCTAAGGATGTCATTTCTTAGCAGCTTATAAAAATGGCCACTTGAACCAAACCAGACAGAAATGAGGAAATGGCTTCTGTGTATAGAGCAGCCATGCCTCATGCTGGAGACTGGAACAAAACTGGGCTTCCAGGGTTTCCATCATAAAACCTGTTTCCCAGTAACCGCTGAAACCTGTAAAAATTTACGTCACCCAGAAATCTGGCACCCTTGCAGCAGTGTGGAGCATAGTCCTTTTAATACTGTTTCAGAACAGGGATTCAGGATTACATTTCTGTTACCACGATGGCTCCAGACAAAGGGGTAACATGACACATCATGCCAAGTGGCTAATTACCGCACTGAAGAACCACCAGTCAACGCAGACAGGGTTAAAATAAAAGCAGGGAGGGCATCCTCAGCCGTTTCATGTGGTACATTTATGAAGGGTAGGCTGATGAGGTTTGCTTAAGTCTTTGTATCTCAGGATTTAAAAACACAACGAAACAAACAGGATGAGGAAATTAAATATAGCACTGATATTCCAACAACAAAGGCCTTGCTCCAGAGCTGCCCAAAAAAAAAAAAAAAAAAACCCAGATCCTGATGCTATGACATGCCCTGAAATGTGCCCAGGCCCTCCACAAACTCCCTGAGACAGCCCACAGCCACATTCCTGAGGTGGCCCAACAGTCCTGCCCAGAGGTGATGGGGTGACACACAGGGCTCAGGGAATGCCAGAGAAGTTCTCCACTCCTTAGTTCTCAACCAACCACATCAGACACACTCCTTCCTTTCCTGAGAGTTGCGCCATACTGCTAGGTTAGAGATAAAGCCCCAGGGAAAAGCTCACCCCTGCAGGACTCTAGGGGCTTGGTTTGCATTGGTGACAGGGCTTACAAGAAAGCAATGCAGGGAGCTGAGCTGATGAAATGAGGCTGGCAATGAGGTGGCAGGTGAGGTTGTGGTCTGTGCGGGTGTGGGTGTGTTGCACACGCCTTTGTGTCTGCGGTACCCATCAGCCAAGTTCCCCACCTCGGCCCATCCTTCCCGATCATGCTAACAGCACAGCAGCAAAGGTATATTTTGGTTTATACCTACTTGTAGTTTTTCTTCGTCTGATGGGGAGGAGGAGGTTTGCTTTATCTCATTTTGAAAATAATCCTTTCGAGAACATAAATGAAGTCGTTATGCATGCTGTAAAAATTTTTTTAAATTGTGTGTTTGTGTGCGTGTGTCGGCAATTCTGTAACTAAAACGTAAAAAACTTCTCCAAGTTTGATGCCGCTGCTGGCATAGCTTAAAGGTCTTTGTTTCTGTAAATTCAATTGAGTGTTTCTATTTCTAAGTCTGGCAAGAGGTTCTAATTATTGCTAGAAGCCTAATTAGCATTTAGTATTACATTACAACAACTGCAGCAAAATTGTACCCATTCTCCAATAAACAGTATTCACAGTATGCAATCAAGCCGCTGTGCCGAGCAATGAGAATTAATAGCACCGCACGACAATGGTAAATCCTCCGTCTCCCGCTGTGTGTGTTTAATAATTTTTCACTCCTTCCAGATTGTTCCCATCAAGCACAATTCCCAAGGTCCTAATCAACCACCCTCCCCATCAATACTACACAGAGATCTGAGCACTGAAAATTATCTGCAATTTCAAAAAGTGCTTTGTTGCATTATTAGGCCACTGACCTAAGAGGTAATGGGTAAATAGTTTCTGAAAAATGTCCAAAGCACAACATAAATTAAAGCTTATAGTCTTGCCTGCTGTTCTCACCATAGCTATAACTGCAAACTATTACAGTTTTTACACAATCTCCCTAACTATAATTTTGCACCATAATATTGGTGCAAAGCGCCAAATGTTCCACTTTCATGTGCCTTCATTTACTACCCAAGGAGGAGAGTCTGGGGAAGAAGCTGACGTATTAGAATATCTCTCGGATTCACCCTCCTCCCTGTCTTGCCCCCTTCAACCACCCCTCACCTCACCCCTCAAAATAAAACCAGTTGATAATTAATGTGTAAGTATACTGTGGAGGACAGATGTAAGAGCTTTTCACTAGGAATGGTGTGAGATCAGTAGGGACATGGGATTAGGAAATGCTGCCTCTGTGTGGACTCAGGGCTGGACTAAGGAAGCATGAGCAGAGGGTGGAGCTTCCAGTGTCCTCCGCTGTCTACTGAATGGCAATAACTGCAATGCTGCTGACAACTCACTGCTAAAGGAAAAAGAGAACAATCTCAAAAGTGTGCTTCAGGCTAGGTGAAGAGGAGCCTTTGACCAAGGAGATCAGAGCCCGGAGTCTCAGATCACTGCAGAATCAGAACCAAGGTGCTGTGGTGTGGCTGACCCAGAGTAACGCACAGCCCATCACAGCAGCCCCTGTGGAGAAGGGGTCTGGAAGGGACGCTGTGTTGTTGGTGCTGAATCTCTATTTTTTTTTAAGAGAGAGGGACACTAAGAGAGAAAAGGAAAACAGTTTTTATTTAGTTTTTCATATGGTGTTGCTCTGAGACTTCGCTGTGTATGTGGTGCTGGGGTTTGAACCCATATACTCGCAAATGACAGCCAAGTGCTGTAACCACCAAGCCACTGCTCCAGGCCCTGATTCTTTTTTCTTTTTTAAAGAGAGAAGGAGAGTGAGAGTGAGTGAGAGAGAGAGAGAATCAATTTTTATTGAGTTTTTCACATGGCTTTCATTACTCTGACACTTAGTTGTGTACGTGATGCTGGGGTTTGAACCCGTGTAGTTGAGCATGCCGGGCAAGTGCTGTAACCACGGAGCCACTGCTCCAGCCCCTGATTCTCTATTTTTTTTAAAGATCAAAAGAACTTCTGACAGCTCAAGTCCACCATCCGGGCCTTCCCTGAACAAAGCTAGCCACTGGGTTTGCCTATGGTCTGCCACATTTTACCAACACAAACACTTTTCATATCACCACTCTCCATCACTAGCCCTTAAAACAAAAAACTTTCATTACATTGGTGGATTAACGCCAACAGTTTCTCAGGACTAATGACTTACTGAATATTACACCAAGTTTTTTCCAACATCATTATAATGTTATATGGCACTATCAGTCATACAGTCATTTATTAATCCATTTCACAGATACTTACCAAGTGTCCACTACTGTTCCAGACATTGGGGACATAATGAGGTCCAAGATCTAAGCTCTCGTGGAGTGTATATTCCAGCATGAGGCAGGTAAACCATGTACCACTGTCCTAATACATACATGTACTACATCCTAGGCTGGATGGTGATAGTGGTAGGAAGGAAAAGAGAGCAGAGGAACATGAGAGGAGCAGGAACACCGAGAGGAGCAGGCTGCAATACTCAACCAGGTGGCTAGGATGGGTCTCTATGCAACAATGACACAGAACAAAGACAAGAATAAAAATGCTTGGTATGTGTCTTAGGAGGCTTGAATTTCTTCTCCTAATTCTCTGCTTGCCCTCCATCCTACTTTCTGATACCCATGGTCAGTGGGCTTACAGCATTTACAGGTGGACAGGCTTCTCTGTAGGGGGTAGGTGCACAAGAGGACAAGCTTCATGTGTCCTGTCCCTCTCAGTGACCCTAACAGCTAGTACTGCGCTAGCCAAGTACACAGTCACAATAAATGAGCACATACATAAATTGCTGGTAATTCATTTACTTATTCTCAGAACCCCGGGTTGTTAATTCTCTACATGCTGCACTGGTGTAATTAAGGCCTGAGGAGTAACACATTCTTAGAATCAAAAGCAGTGCACAATCTTCCCGTCCACATCATAAGGGCACTGAGAATGAGATACATCCCCGCGCCCCGCTTTTAACACAGAGACATCTTTTCCACTCTGACTGATCCAGGACCACAGTCAACACTTCTGAATACTCTTCCTAGAACTCTTCACTTCCCCGGACAACAAACAACAGTGTGGACATCAGAGGTGACAAAGCCAATAAGCAAGTAGAACGTGGAAGGTGACAGAAAACACCAGCCCTAGGCAGTCCAACGGTGACAGAAGAACAGTGAGCCACAGTTCCTGGGTTCCTTCTCACACGTGCAAACCCAGAAACCATCCCTTCGTGTGTCCCAGACAGATGAAAGGGCTGGGTAGGCCCCCGGCAAAGGTACAAATCCTCAAGAGAAAGAGCTTCAAAAGTTCCCTCCTTAAAGAGAATTCCTCCCTCTGTTTTCAAATAGACTATAATGAATGAAATCCATGTCTCCACCTCCCTTAGGCCTCGTGACCCAACCCCAACTTTAAAAGAGAAATCCACTGGCATACTGCAGGTGCTTCAACCAGCTGAACCCCACTTAAAGACACAGATACCAGCAGGTGAGTTTTCATGAAGGAAAACTGCTCCACCCCTCTCAGGTAACTCCAGGGGAAAGGACTGCTTTGCCATTACTTCCCAGAAATGGTGTGGCAAGAAGAATCAGACCTCAGAGTAAGGAACAAACACATGACCCCTCATTCCACCTCAGTCCCAGATGACACCATCTCAACGAGTCCCACTCATTCTGGTTCACCGTGTGTGAGAAAAGAAGGGAACAGCAGCATTTGGAGAGAAAGCAGGAGATTCTACTCATGAACTCAGGGCAAGAAGAACATGCTTACAGGGCAGGAACAGTGTACCTGGTGCTGACAGGTAAACAGGACCACGGCAAATATGAATCGTACAAACCTCTTCAAGCAGCTCCAAATCACACAATAGAGTTGGCCTTTCTAGGACAGCAAAATGCGGGAATCAATTCTTAGTGATAACAATAACAACAGGAGTGACATCTACTCAGAACTTACCATGTGCTAAAAGCTTTCCGTGCTTGTCCCTTTAAAAGCTGGGAGTTTGGTGGTGGCCCAAGCAGGGCTGCCATATGGCATAAATTTCATCATAACGTAGCCCACATTTTCATTTTAATCTACCCGACAGAGTCTGACACACATCAAAATCTGAGCCCTCTGGATTATCGTGAGCAGCCTAAATCTATGTGATCTTTGGGCCTGTAATTCAGGAAACAGGAGACTTGTCCTTCAAGTGGGAGCCATGAAGTATGAGTTTCCTAGCATCTCCACCAGCAGTGTGGTTCTCAGACCTGAAGGATGGTAGACCCCACCCTCCTCACGGGATAAGAAGGGCTCAGAACCTAGCAGCATGCAGTGAGTGCCCTTCATCTTCTAGATGCACTTTGGATAGCCAGAACTTCACCCCTGGTCCACTCTACAATACAGCTACTGTACGCAGCCCCAGGCCTGAGGGATAACTGTGATGAACTGAGGATGGATGTGCATCTGGGCATGCAGGTTACAGCATCCAAATACATGTGCAAGGGTTCCTCGCAGCAAAAGAGTGAGCCACGGGGACAGTCAAGGACCCAGAACTGGCTCTCACCCTGTTGCCACATTGGAGGTGGAGAATTCCAAACTGAAATCTTGGCTTCCAACTCAGTTATGAAAGTATATTTATCAAGATGAGGGAACAAAGCATATATTATTTACCATGTATTAGCCTGGCTTATAATTTTTAATATTTAGACATTTTGTATATGGGTATCTGCATCAGTCAGCTTTTCATTGCAATGACAAAATACCTGAGATAAACAACTTACAAGGAGGAAAGGTTTCTTTGGTTCATGGTTTCAGAGATTTTTGTCCATGGTTGCTTGGCCCTGTTGATTTGGGCCTGTGGCAGCAGAGTATATCAGGGCAAAAGAGGCCTGCTCATCTCATGGCAGCCAGGAAGCAAAAGAAGCAAGATGAGTCTAGGGTCTCAATATTTCCTCCAAGGGCTTGCCTCTAGTGACTTGACTTCCTTCCAACAGACCTCAACTCCTAAAGGTCATACCACCTCCTAACAGCACCACAGGCTGATGACCAAGCCTTTAACTCATAGACTTTAGGGGGACACTCCAGATCCAAACAATATCAGCTTCCATTTGTAGTACTGCCCAAGAACGTGCAAAGGTTAAGGGTGAGTAGGATCTCTGCCCCCATTTTCCTCCCATGGCTTGATTTTCCATGTAATCAAACGCTTCCTTTCCAAACACATTGATAAATGCGTAAGCATCCAGGCATACCTGGATTCTTTGGGTAAGAATCCAGATTTATAACTAAGAGACAAGTGAGAGTAGGTGCTACATTTGCTAGAGGATCCCATTATTTAGCTAACTCCCCTGATGTATTTGACTAAATTAACTGAGAAAAATTTATTACATAAAAAATTCACAAATTCATGTTTTCATGTGTAAAATAAAGGTGTTAGGGGGAAAAGTTTAAATGATTCCCCCTTTACTATGTCATCCAAAGGTAATGCTTTGTCGCTATAAAAAAAAATCAGAAAATGCAGATAAACAAAAGGAAAGACATAAAAAATGGTTTCTATAGCACTAAGCAAGATGAACCCCAATAGAATTTAATGCACGTACCCCAGATTTTTTTCAATGTCATTATGAACATGTAAAGATACAGAGATATAGGTGGTTAATTTTATAAGAATCCTGTCCTTTTTTGACCAAGACTAGTGCCACCCATGTGCCCAGCCCTGTGAAGTCTAAAGATAACAGGACACAGTTTCTATCCCACTAGAGCTTGTGCTGCAGTTGGAAAGACCAATGTGTCCATTGGCGATTACATTACACAAGAGAAGATGCTTTGCCAGGAACCTAAAAAGATGACACAGGATTGGAGAGAGGATTTAGAAATGGGAATGATGCTTTCTTCCTTGGGGATAAAGTCAGGGTTTTGCTAACACTAACATATAACTCTGAGCTTCCTATCCTCATTCAACAAACACTTACTGAACACCAACCGTAGAGCAGGCCCCTAAGCATTGGGTACACAGAGGTAAATGAAACGAAGTTCTACTCTCATGATACTTACACATTTACAAATACAGAGATCAAACAATGCCATACTTTCCCTTGATTGACATACAAGAGACGCTCAAAAAGTTTGTCAAAGGAACAAAGGAACAAAAGTACATAATCGGTCAACTGCTTTCTGCCCCCATCTTAAAGGCTGCTGATGTCCTTGAAGTCACGTATCACATACTGTTGTGAAGTTTCAAGACACAGCCTGCTATGTCTGTTCTGTTTCACTTAAAAATATGAATCCAATAGGCTTAATCCAAAATCTCCAGCTCTGAATTGGGTTAGCATGTGTTGGATTTGATTTCTATTTCCATCAGCATCAACCCCAGCATCCTTGTATAGACACCAGCAATGTACATGATTTATAGCTAGTCAGTCAAGGCAAAGCCTATAGCTTCCCTTCACATTTTGACGTTATCAGATTACTTCAGAAGCTGGCAGCAGCTACCATAAGTAACAAGCTGTCAGTGTAAATAAATCACTCTCTCTCCAAAAAAAAAAAATGCCTAAAAATATAGATTAGTATGAGCAGACGTGGGCTTGGCCATTTTTGTTTGTTTGTTTTTGTTTTTAATTTCCCTCAGCACAAATCTCCTATATATTTGATATTATATAGAAAGAAGAAATCAATCATTTTCATTCTTAAAAGGTTCTAGGCCTAAGATCCATCTAAGAAACTCCAGTTTCAAAAGGAAAGGTGGTGGCCACCATAGATAAATCATACGACAATCAATTTGCAATCACCTAGAGAAACGCAGGGTGTGGAAAACAACTAGCAGTTCTAAGAAGAGCGACCTGTGCCAGGCCAATTTAATTTCCTTCTAGGATGAGTGACAGGCTGTGGAGATAAGAGAGAAGCAACAGATACTATCCATCTGGATTGCAGCTGGCCGCTCTCTGTCTAGTCCCACATGATTCACTCATCAATGGGCTGGAAAACCTAAACTTAGTGGTCCTCAGAGGGCTAGAACAACCACAGAGACTGGGATCTCCAATGTCTTCCCATAACTTTGGACGAAAAGGGACAATTCAGCCACCATCCTAGAGGGGTGGAGGGTGGGGCACAGCCCTACCACATCTGTCACTGAGTTCAATAGTACAAAGGGGCAGCATGCCCTTGTTCTTAGAGACACTCAGTAAGAAAGGGGTGTAATACTTAGGGAGCTGTAAAGAGAATGTTAAAAGCCCATGAGATAAATTATAAAAAGATCCTAGAACAAGACACATCGTAGTATGAATAAAAGGAAGGCAGTGTTCCAGGGAGCCACTTGAGCCAACTTTCCCCAAAAAAGGTAAACTGGTATCACTGAATTCAGACATCACCAAGGAAGGTGCGGATCACAGCTGCTTGTGGACAGAACATGAGAGCAAATTTTCCGTGCTGTGCTATGAGAAAGTTAGGACGGCATTAGCAAGCACTGAAAGCAGCCAGATGCACAAGATGGAGTAGTTATTCTACCACCGTTTGGTGTGAGTCAAGCTATAGTGTCCTGTTCTTGCTCCATCACAAACACTGAAGCTAATACTGAACAGGAACATAAACCTCCTCCTACCATACTATTTTCATGACTAGTTTCTTTCTCCATCACCTCAAGAAACTAAATGCTCTTAGTGTCTCTGGCCACATCTGAACCTTTGAGGGCAGTTGACAAAGCCTAGACTCTACTAGCCCACATCAAGAGTTCCAACCCCAAGAGGTCCCAAACCAGAACTCTAGATAAAATGACCAATACTCTTCTGCTGCCCAAAGGAGGGTTTAAGAACTACTGTGAGGATAATGAAACATGAACTTGGGGGACATGGTGACAAATCTTGTATTTAGGGAGAAAGCCCTGCTTTTCCAAAGCACCAGCAAATGAACCTTCCTTCTGACTTTAATGGGCACATGGAACTACCTGTTCTTCCCTCACTTAACTAATAAAATTTAAACACATCCATTTATTTGTTTAAAAAATTATTCTGCTATCTGTAAGTAGGAGTTTCTGCTAATTTCCCTTCATGGTAACTTCCTATACTGTGAAGAAGTCAATTACACAAGTGATTATAATAAAACATAACTCATGTTAAAATTAGGTAAGAGGCCCTAGAGGAACTAATAGGGAAGGATCTGTCCTAATGGGGAAATCAGCAAAGGCTTCCCAGAGGAAGTGACATTTTACATTAGACCTAAAGGTGATGAATAGAGAGCTACACGTGCACAGCCGCACAAAGGTGAGAAGGAAGGGCTTAATGCAGCCGGGAAGTGCAGCACAGGGGACAGTGAGACTACCATCTGTACCTGACTTACACACAAACCAGCTTACCCATCTACTCGAAAATATACTCCTTATCCCCAATCACCACCAGCCCTACAGGGCTCACACCTCCAGCCCCAGAAACCCAGCACACCATCTGGCAAGTTACAGCACCTGGCTCGCACCCTTCTCCAAGGCTCTATTAGAGTTCATGGCTGTTAGCCTGGATCCGATCCCCATCATTCCCTCTCTTCTAGGCTATTCTAGTAGCTTTATCCTTATCCATAAAGTAAGCCCTCTTCATATACAAATGTTCACCAGTTAAGCCTCAGGTTGGTCTTCTCCACCTTTTTTGAATACACCAATTACATTTTCAAGTTTCTACCAACGGCCCAAGTTTCTAATACCTCTGTATCAGTGTGTGCATAAACATGCATATAAACACACACGCACAGAGAGAGGGGGGAGAGAAAAAGAGAGAGAACTGCAAAGAAGTAAGAACATGATATTCAAGGACAGAATCATTTTTTTTAGTGATCAGTCCATTTTGAAAGGTTATATGTACGACCTCTACCACTTTTCTATATAATGGACATCTCATTGTAGATCTATTATTCAGGGCCAGGTTTCGATGGCAGTTCAAGATGTTGTATGTATGAGGAAGACTGTGCAATTTGGTATCAAGAAAAAAAAGTGCAGGCTTTGGAATGAGAGCAATGCTTCTACTCCAGTTTCACTGATTGCTGTCTCTGTGTCTCTGGCAAGTTCTTTAACCTCGGTTTCCTCATCTGTGAAATTGGGATCATGTTCTCAGAGGGTCACTATGAAAACACAATGAAATACTGTATAATTCAGTGTGTCTTATAGTAGACACTCAAATGTCCTCTTTCCCTTTTCCTCCTTATTAAGGGAAAAAAATCAAAGATGGCCTGAATGCAAATTTCAGTCAAATGAGACCCAAAACAAACCCATGTATGAAACACATTGAAATGTGAGATAGAGCTTCTATCAGAAAACATTAGCATTTTTAGTAGAGACAGGTATATAATAAAATTAAATTAAAAAGGTTTCAAACTATCATTAGAAATGTCCTTCAATTCTGCAAAATAGAAATAGAAAAGGAATTAACAGAGGGAATAGAAACACCCACAGATTATCATCTCCCTTTGTTATCTAAAATAACTTTCTAAAATCATATCTGAAGAATTTTCTGCACTGACACGACAAAGAGCATATGTGCAGGTTAAAATAAGTGCCCATAAAATCCAGGCGGTGCTGGAATATAATACACATTTTAAAAGGCAGAGAAAACAAAAGTAAGCGATAACCACATGCATTTCCTACTGCAAACAAAGCCAGTAACCTTTCCAAATGAAGGCAAAAAGATCACTCTCCTGAGTTGCTAAGATGAAACCCTAACAGTCTCCTTCACGCCAGTGGGCATTGTTTCCAACTTCAAGGCTGGTGAGGTATCATGATCCTCACCATCCCTATTTGTCTTCGGTGGTCAGCTGAGCTGCTACCCAACCACACACACACACACACACTCTCTCTCTCTCTTCCTCTCTCTCTCTCTCTCAGAGGATGGATCTGCAATGCTGACCTTTCGTATCTCCTATGCGGGTTTAACTGATCTAGATTCCATCCCACGGAAACATGCACACAGCATCACTGCAGAGAAGAGAAATCAGGTAAAGGATGGCAATGATAAATACCAGAGAAGCAAGCTAGAACCTGGACACAGAGGCCATCACTCATGGAGTTACTCAAGAGAGGAAGGCTAGTTGAAAGCTAGCGAAGCACACAGTACACAATGCAAAATTAACCAGTGACCTTTCCTGGGAATGTCAAAGGTCAAAGGTGCTTGTAAGGTGGTACTTACCAGGCCCAGGGGTCCTGTGCTGGCCTCTATGTGCACTAGAACCGTGCAGATCTAAACACTGAGAAAACCAACAGAAGGAAAAGTTCTTCCACATCTGGAAGTCAGTCAAACTCTGAATGGAGTATAGCCAGGCGTGCGGTACCATCACACCCGAAGTGCCTCTAAGGTATGCTGGGTGTGAAGAATGACTGATGTTGGAAGATCCTACCATGCAGCCAGCAATCCACCTCCTAGGCCACAGCCAGCTTCCCTTGTAGGCTACTTACAATTTCTTTCCATAAAACCACCATCCTCCAAAGGAGTTCTCAGTAGGCATGTTGGTCATATTTCACACACTCTGGAAGCCTCTGTATCACAGGTTTTACCTGCTGTATTTTCCCTCCAGATGAGATGAGAGCTTCCCTCCCAGTAGGGGCCATGGTCATGAGAAATGAATGTTTTTCCCTTTCGCCAGTAAGAAATCTTAAGACCTGGTGTAAAAACCACTCAGGCATAACAAGTTATAGCCCAGCAGGCACACTGATTAGCTAGGTTCCCTAACCATAAAGTCAACAATAATCTACCTCCATGCCCTTTCGGCAGGTGGCTCACCTATGGATGCTCAGGAAGTCAGCGACAGTTCAGGCGAAATTACGTGGAGAGCATTATGCGTAAACATGACTGCTCCAGCTTGTCCTTAACTATACCACTGGGACTGCAGACCTGCAAAACAATCCATTACCCCCACTCGCCACCAACTGCAACTTCTTCCTTTCTCCCTGAGCATTCTCCCCACCGTAATGGTGCCTGTGCTTAATGTGTGTCCCTGCTACCCAGCCCTCCAAGCTGTCACATCTGCCTTCCGCACAGGGCCATCCTTTGCACCAGACAGGTGGTGACCAACCCCTCTTCAGCAACATGCAAACTTCAGGCTGATTTTTCCAGTAGTGTTGACTGACTGCTAAAAGCTAGCGATAACTACATGCATTTCTTGCTGTTCTCAATTGTTAAGTGCTAAACGGTTTACACTCTTCATAGTCCCTCTGGAGGTATCAGCAACACATTGGAAATCCAAGTCACTAGAGCACAGGACCACTGGTCACAAAGTGGGGCATGGGGTGCATACACAAACATACATAGACAATTTTTTTTCAACTTAGGAAGGAAAAACATCCAATGCATGACCACTGATTCAACATCTGTATTCTAAGGTTCTAGCAATATTTCCTGTTTCATTACAGTAAAAATGACTCTAATAGTCAAAGAAAACTCATGCTACCCAGTCAAACAAGAAGGGCAACTACAGTCCTTAGAAATGATTTTTAATGTTAAGATCCTATTTCTTTTTTCTGAAAGTTTAGGTTTTAGACTAAGTTATACAGAAACAACTGAAAAGATAATATATCTCTTAGGTTCTAACAAGGAGGGTTGAATCCAAAACTACCCTTAAGAAAAGCCATTACCTCCCCTGAAAGCAGCAGGTGTAAGGCCTAATGGCTCGTCATAATGAAGGGTCAGCTACTGACATTGGGACTAACATCACTGTGTGACACAGTGATTTACACAACCCTACTCAGAAACAGTGTAGGAAGTATGACAATTCATAAAATCATAAATTATAAATCAATTACCGGAGATAGAGAATTTGATTCATCCGCAGGCCCATTTGTTCCCAAGATGTGAGACCCTTTTATAAGGCCCTTGAGCGACAGGAGACAAAGAAGAGGAGGCCCCTCAGGCTATTTCTGTTGTCTCAGCCTTTCTTTGCAAACCTATCAACCCTATTAATTTCATGTTAATCCAATAGTACCCAGCTAAGGAAAAGAGCAGTGAACTACAGAAGAAAAAATTAAAAAAAAAAAAAACAAAACCTGGCCTTCAAAAGGAGACTTTATTTTCCCAGGTCCCAAACATCAGGTGAAAAAAAAAGAAAAATCCTACTAAATATTTAGGACATTAAGGCAAACAGCTACCCACATCTGAATAAGCAGCAGCACTTGCCTGTATAACCAACACTTTCAGGATTAATCTGATACAGTTTATGAACAATGGTAATTTTCAAAAAACATAACATACTGTGTTCCTAAATTTTTGTAGCACAGAAGTCAACTTTCATGCTGTGAAGAAAACCCAATGTGTTTGTGCTATATTTGAGATGATAAAAGTCAAATAATACAGTGTGACATAACCCTGGGTACTATTCCATAGACAGGCACTGACAGACATGTGCCACCATGCAAAACACACTCGGGAAGGAAGGAGGATCCTAGACCAAGCGGCAGGCTGAGAGCCTCGCACTTGTCCACCTCATGGCTCCATTCCCTAAATCCAGAAGAGCAAACTGGCCGACACTCTGCTATTCCTGCGCTTCTCCAAATTTATTGTCTTTATGATGCCTAGGAACCATACTATCTCGACTCTTTTACAGATTCTTGCTTGAGAGTATCAGAGTTCCCAGCGTAGAGCCTGGGCAGAGTGAGTAAGGTCATGCGGATTCTGGCCACCATCCAGGATCCTGGCCTCTGAGTTGTGCTCTCTCCACAATACCACACTGCTGCTGAAGTTGAAGAAAATCTCAGTATTTCTCAGCCTGCATAGCTTAAGAGAGAAATCTCTCCTCCCATACCTCAGATAAATTTTAAAACTAAGAGAGTAAATGGCAATGCAAATAGTACTATTAGATATTTATTATGTTGCAAAGCTTGAAAACAGTCAGGAAAATGGAAAAGTTACTTTTTTCCCTACACAAATTTGTTAATGGGTGGCATAATGGGGAGCCCTGTTTGCTGGCACTATGTGAAACGTCTACAAATTGCCTCTGCAGAGCATTATAGGTTGTCAGACTAATGTAGTTGAAGATAATTTGGCCTTTCAGTGAATTGAACCTCACAGCACGATTATACTCCACAACCAAGTGGAGTGTCACAATTATTCTTTCATGCTGAATTACCATATAATGTCATGAGTCTACCTGTCATAAGTCCTGTAGCCTAGGCTGAATTTTTTCCCCTAAATCTATGGTTCATGGCAAAAAAAAAAAAAATAATAATAATAATAATAATAATATTTTTTTTGCTTCTAATGGAAATCTGATTGTTTTTATCAACAATAAATTTCATAGCAAATCAAAGGATATGCTTGGACAAACAATCCGATACTCAAGGTTAAAAAACACACAAATAATAAATTGCTGGTGTGTCATGTTCAATTTTTACTACGGCATTACATTGCAATAACCATAACAGGATCTAAATTGTTGTCAGAACATTAAACAAACCCCCATACTTCACAAAGGCATCCTGTCTGAGTAATTCACACAAAGGAAACAACTATCAAATTTTCCACTGTCCCACTGCTACACCATACATCAGTACAATTTTATGTATTTGGACAATTCGTTGAATAAATTACTTCCATCCTGCCTGCTCTTGCCACTTCTGTTAAGAGTCATATCAGTTTTAATTGTCTTTCTGTCTATACGGAGCCACTGTTTTTCTGGTCTTTTCCTGTGCTATTTCCTGAGCACCAAAATAGACTATGAACACCCATCAGAACCGGGCACTGGGGGACATATGACTGCAATAGAGGGGCACCCTGCCAGAGGCCAGGAACATCTTCCTTCTCCCGTCAGATGACAACTGCTGAAGGTGTACGCAGGAGTGTGACGATTCATGGTATTTGTATGCGAACACAGTTAATCCAACACCATAGCTAACTGAAAGCTAAAGGGTTCCAAGATCCCACATTCTGGTCTGTTGCCATTTGGTTATTTACCTTCTTGACTCGTTACAACATTCAGCCTGGCATGGGAAATGGACTCAGCCTGAGTTACATGGCCCTGATTCTACTCACGGTCGGACTCAGCTTGCCCGCCAGTTCATGGCAAACTCCGCAAGCGGTTTCCTGTTGGCTTGTTGCTCCCCTGCCGATGACAAGCCCACCTTTCCAGGTTGAAGAGCTAGCCTTCGTTGACGCAGCGGGGCACATGCCGAAACCACAGCTGCAGAACAAGCAACCCCGTAACGGACACAAATGAACTTTACCTATAGGAGGGTGGAGTTAACGACTTCCCTTCGTGTTTCTCAACACTTTCGATAGTCCACTAAATTGACATGGACCAAAGGGAGTCAGATCAATTGGACGCAACTCTGTTTCCTCAATGAGATCCTCTTAGATCTGACTCCAGTTCAGCATAATGCGTTTGTACGGCCAATGTCAACCTGCCAGCCCAGATAACTTAATGAGAAAAAAAAAGGAGTGGAGGCTCCCACGAACCCCAGACCAAGGTGGGAGCTGTTTTAGTATGATTCCGTCACCTGCGTCACCTTAGCCAAATAATCACACACTGAAAAGTCGTACTTGCTGCTCGAAACCTGATGCGGCCAAAGAAACCATTTTATGTTGAGCCACATTTGCTATTTCCAACAGGAAACTCTTTTATTCAACTGCCTTCTGAACATGTCCAGCCTATTCTAAACACTGGCCAGCAACCAAGAGTTGGGGTCAGGGCTCCAGGTGGCCCAGGTTCTCTTCTCAAAATAAAGCAAAACAAAGAAAACCCATATGGAAGGGTTAGCCCTGGACTGGGTACCCCCATGCTAACTTGGTAGCCCTCCTGGATAGTAGAAAGTAACTATTTATAACCCCAAAAGCAATAATAAACACAGAACTATGATTTACTCTGAACCTTCCTATTATTAAAACACTTTGTCTTATAGTTTTATTGATTTGCAATCTGTCCTGCTTACTTTTTTAGAATCTGAAAACAATCAAGGCACAGAGCTGCAAAATGTTTGGACATTAATTGTTAGGAGACAGCATTTTATTCCAGGCGAGGGGTTTGAGGCCTCGACAGCGATGCATTCTGGTACCAGAATGATTTATGGTCTTGTAGCAATAACGATGCACCAGGGCCATTAACATATTGGCAGGCCCTAGAATGGATTAGTGGCATTGATTATTTCATGGGCCACTGATACCCATTTGTTACGAGGAGCTCAAAGATGGCCTCTCCCTGACTAAAATCTTTTTACGAGCAGACAGCATTTTAAGTATTAGGAACCTGGGATTTGGGCCATTCTTTATAATATTGCTGTCACCTCACCTTAGTATGCAACCAAAAGGAAAAAAAAGTGCCAAAAAATTAAAGTTCATTATTCACCACCAGCCTTAATTCCTCAACTCGTCATAACCATGTCTTCTTTAAAAATTGATGATTGCCAGCATTTAGCCACCGGTTGTTGCTATGAAGATCTATGCAAAAAGCAAGGATCCCTATAGAGTGTGTGATATATGGAATACTCTTTATTACTACAATAAAACTTACTGACATTTCAATACTTCTGCAAATAGCATTATAGTATCAATCTTCTGAATTAGGTTGAAAATTAAGTTGTAAATTAAAAGGAAGTGTACTTTGGAATACAACATGATATGTCACCCAGAAAAGGACCTTTGTGCACATCTGAGCTGATCTGGGGAACAGAGAGATGAGACAGTGCCTCAGCAGTGTTGTTTGCATTCTAAAGGCCTAGGTTCCACCAGAAGAATCCATCACAACAGACTCTTTTTTTTCCTACTGTGAAAGTCAAGGAATTTGACAACAACCTTTTATGAATACAATGAAACTCCAAATCCTAACGTATTTTTCTCTTTTGCCATATTCTTGCCATAAATTTCAAATTGGGCAACGTTTGGAATAAATAATGCCTTATAAAATACACACAAGTTACACATACATTATGCTCATAATGTCCATTTACATACAGAAAAACTATTTCCTGTTCTGTGGCATCAGATACAAAATCACTTTCCATTCCCACACACCCCAACCCAGAATTCAAAGATGCTCAAAGCAGAGAGCTATCCAGGGCAACGGATGACAATTCCCAAAGCTCCAATGGCTTTAAAACTATTCGGTTCAAAGTCTAATGTCACATACTGTAAATTACAAATAGTAGGATCATAGCCAACACAAAATGGTTATGCAAAAGACTACTGGCCTTCAAATATGTATTTTTTTTTTAAAGTCAAGTGTCTTAAATCATTTCAACCTATCTTCCACAGCATTCTCTATGTGGATGAAACAAAGCAGCCCAGTTAAAACAGGGTCACTCTAATGTAATCATTCAAAATACCTCAGTGAGATCCAACACAAGATCCTGCACAATGAGATCCTGCACAAGATGACATCCTCAGTATCTCTCGGGCTTGCTTACCAGCTCCTGTATCCTTGAAACTCTTTCAGGTAAGTGCCTCTTTCTGATTCCCTGTCATCCCCTACCTCCTGCATCTTCAGAGGTCTACACACACTACACTAAGGAGAGTAAAGAAACTACAGGGTCAACTCTGTCGCTGGTGGAGGGAGGCAGTGATGAGGAGGACTCTGAGACACAGTTCTGGATCAACAGAAGCTGCCATAGTTAGTTAACCACTTGGGCTATAAGCAAAGTAATGGGAGAGCAGGGCTGATAATCCACAGGTCTGAATTCAGAAGTCAACACACTTCCCTTAACTAACCTGCACGCTGCCCAGTTAAGCTTGAGAAAGAGCAGCACTTTGAGAACGGCTGTGCTCACAGAATGGGCACAGGAAAACAAGCTACTCCCTTCTGAAGAGAGTTTTTACACTAAGCATGGACCAAAGGAGTTTGCAACAAAAGGGAATCTTGAGAGGACTTCATCCAAGCCTTGTCTTATACAACTGGAAGATATCAAGACATGCTGTTAAGTGACTCACCTAAGGTCATACACACAAGGGACAAAAACAAAATGCTCATCACCTATCTCTGTGTTCTCCCAATGCTGCAATGCCTTGGTATACCACCTTATTCACTGCTTATTTCCCCTTCCTTCCCATGTGTATAATTTTCTCATTTTCCTATGGTTAGATGTACTGTTGCAGAGTTCTCAATTTGGGGGTTATATGATAAGACACAGACTTGATAATCTATATTACTGCAAATTTAGGATAACAACCTTGGAGTGCAATGTATGGTAATTCAGGGTTAAGTAGAAAACAACACAAGCATTTGCCATTTTCCTTGTTAAATTCTGAATTTTATTTTAAATAGGAAAAAAAGATGCTGTCAACATGTATTTTAGGTACACAGAAGAACTTAAGGCTTCAGATTTTAATATATGAGACCTTGCATAAACCACCCATAAACATGTTTCCATAAACATGGAAACAAGGGACAAGAGCCTCCTTCACAACTCTTAAGTTTTCTCTTATCCTACCCAACTTAAAAATTAAATGGGAAAGGACACCTTCCATTTCCCATGGAAACTGAAGTTCTCAAAGGCTCTGTACAGCTATGAGCCCAAGGGTTGCCATCAGATTAAGCCAGTACACCAAGGCTGTCCTGGGGAAACTTGGGAAGTGGAACACTGCCATACTTTAACTTGCAATCCTAAAACACGGAGCACATCCCTGCTTTCTCCCTCAGTGACTAGAAAGAGATTTTCAGAAAGATTCTGGCATCCTGCCCCTAAGGAGAACAGGACATGACCATATCAAAGAGAAAGGGTCTTTTTCCTTTTGGAAAGTTAAAAAAAAATTACTCCCTCACCAAGGAGCATTCTACAACCAAGAAGCAACCGTGGGTCACCACTTCAGGACGTGACAAGCCAGAGTCCTTCTCCTGTAGGTCTAGCTTGATCTGAGCATACTACAGCGTGAACCTTTTTCTTTCCATTCACTTCGAGGTTAAGACGGAGAGTAACTGGTTACCTCCTCACAATGAACCACAGCTGACGGACCTGAGCTGCATCTGTCAAGCTTTGCTTCTCTAAGCAGATCATGGCACCCCGTAAAACTCTTCAGATACATCATTTCTCAAGTGATTGTTATCTCCACAGTTTTTTCTGGACTTTTGCCAATATCCCTCATCCCTCTTAGACTAGGGAGTCCATATGGTGTTACAGGGCTGGGTGTTAATTGAAGAACGGCTTAACTGTTTGGACATGTTATGCATCTATTACCCAATTGTCAATCTTGTAATGTATGCCATAGGACTGTATCTTTGGGGAAATGAATGCCAAATGAAAATTTACCCTAACATATTTCTCTTTTTATTTTCTTACAGCTCTTTGTGAAGACCTGTTAACTGGCTTCACTTCGTTCCACAAGCTCAAAGCAGCCACAGAGCCAAAATTAACAACCAAGACCCGGGATGGAAGTGAATAGTTATTGACTAAGGTATTTGTCCTCTTTGAGATATTTATCCTTTTTGTCTACAAAAATGACTCATAAACACAACTGTTAATATGACTACAGCAACAAAAAAAAAAAAACGATAGAAATGATTCTCAACAATTCATGTTTGCTCTGCTTCCAAATTCTGGCTTTTTTTTTTACTTTTACTAAATATCTATCCCAATAAAAACTTGTTAATTCACCTAAGATATCTGAAAGTGGAAAAAAGGGCTGAAGATGAATTTTGAATTTTGTCTTATTTTTCAAAGGAGAATCAAACCAAGTTCACGACAGGTACTTTACAAATTATGTAATAACTAAATAAGCAATAATAGTACACTCAGAGATGATGATTTTTATAGGTCCTACAAAAATCTCAGCATAACCCACAGATGATGTTCTCAGCCACAAAACATCCGTGGGCCCATGGAACATGGTCTGAATGGTCAGCATACCAGTTTTGAGACTTGCAGTATCACATGCTTCCACTGCCCCTCTGGTCTTCACGTCTTAAGTGAGAAAAACACCTGCAGAGCCAGTGGACCCCAGATAAAAGAAAAACAAAAGAAGGAGAGCAGCCCCACCACCCTGCAGACCCCAGCGTGAAACAGAGCCTCTCGGCCACTCTGTAAACCTACATGCATGATAATGAGTGCTTGTCATTAAGCACCACTAGGTGCTGGGGCATTTTGTTAAGCAGTACAAGGCAGCAATTAATAAACAATAAGTGGTACAAATATGATTTCAAGGTCATGTCTGACCACCTTAAAAAATGGTGATTCTGTTTATACAGGAAAAGAGGAAAAGCTCACTTTAGGGTACCCTTCCAATCTTGCCTAACTTACCCTGCAAAAATTCCCCTTCCTTACTTGCAGAGATTACTGAAATAATCATTATTAATTTTATGTCCAAAAAGTAGGCTGAACTTGGGCCCTGAGTGGCTGAACTATTGAAGCTTTCTTCTATGTTGGGAGAACACATGCTGAGAAATAATGAAGGAAGGACATTTCCATAATCTGGATCAGAGGGTTTGGCAGCCGTGGTCTACTTCCATGAGCACTCTACCCTCTGCTGGTTCCTAAGATGAACACACGTTCTTGTTTTGAAGGCAGGGTGGTGACTACTGTCAGATCTGCAGTGACATTAAAGAGGAAACTGAAGTTGCCTGGTCTTGTTAACTAGAAGAGGCCCCTTGTCACCCCACTTGCCTCATAGACATCACACGAGGGGGAAACTGACGTTGAGCATCCTCAGAAGAGACCAACTGCAGCAGGGAATTCTCTTCCTAAAGCACCTCTATGTACCACCAAGGTGGCCTCTGCAGCATGGCAGTAAGAACTGTGCCATTAAAGGCAAGTTTCCGTTTTATGTGCTCAAGCCTACTGCGGCAGGATCCCACGATTCCCTGGGAAGCTTGATTTACCATCCCATAGCCCTGTTTTTATAGGGCTTGACTCTGCAAATGGAGCTGATGGAGACCTCAACCGCGAGTCACTGAGTCCTCAGGTCTAATTGCAGATTTACAATGCCTACTGAAGGCATCCAGTCACACTCCTGTCTTCTCAAATCCCTAGGGCTTCTGCTGAGCTTGGCGAGCCCGCCCCGACCCCATGCCACACAAAGGCTTTCTTCCTCTGAACTCAGCTTCCCTCACCTCACAATTCTCCATTCACGAGGCCCCATAAGGATATGATGGCCACTGCTGGGGATACGGTAGGCACATGTCGTGTGGCTATGAGGTACTATAGGGAGAGAAGGAGAGGATAGGAAAAGGGACAAGAGGAAAAGTGACCAAATCACACTGGTTGCATCTTTCATCGCTAATCACACCAAGACTGACTCCCTACTCACTTCACTCTGCTCTCTGGTTCTTCATATCCTGCTTTTCAGTGCCCCATTACCCTGTTCCACCAAGGTCAAATGAAGAAAACAATAACCTGCCCACCACACTGAGATTCATCACAGACGGAGCTACCACCCTTTATGGGGAGCAAATGGGCTCATGAATTACCACTCACAAAGTCGGATCCTACAAAGAGTCACACAAGTAAGAGAGGCAGGTAAGGACGGGCTTGGCCCAAATGGTACCATGGGACCCTCATTGTCTCATTTCCCACACAGAGAATAAGGGTTGAGGCAACCCACTAGCTTGAATGAACATATATGCAAAATTCTGATTCACCGTCAGAATTGTAGTTCCACCTCTGTCCTACTTAACACAGAGAGGAGAGTAATTCACAGATAAGGTGACATTTGAGCAAATCTACATTCTAGCCCCTTGGACAAAAAGCAACGTTCCAAGAATCTTGTACCCTAGTCTTTAGGTTATAACAGAATACCCAAATCAAAGTGGCTGCAACAATAAGGCTTTATAATTTACCAACATAAGTCCAAGAATAAGAGGTTTCCAGGGTCACTTATGAGCCCATGAAACCACTAAGGAGTCACCTTTGTGCTCCACCATTCTCAATTCAATACTCTGCCCCAGGGACAGACAACTGTGAAAACTGTGAGTCACTTCATGTTTCTCAGCTCAAGGATCCTCACCTATGACAGGAATGGAGTTGGACCAGATGACATGAGTAGCAGAACTTCTTTTTAAAAAATAAATAATTTTATTATTTTTTTACGGTTGCAGGGCCCTAAAAGTAAGGCTGCTCAGGTTGCAGAAGGCACCATTGATCTCACCCATAAAGGCTCTTGCTTATCCCCAAGAAGGTCCTTCACCACTGGGTGGCTTCATCTTCCAAGATGCCTCATCCAGCACTGACAGAGCCAAACACTGAAGGTTCTAGAAGAGGTGATCCTGACAGTAACAATATTAATAATATTAAAAGTGCAGTGACTTAATGAACAATTTATACTCTCTAAGGCTCTAGGAAGAAGCTACTCATGTGGGACAATCAGTGGTCTTCTGAAACCATGATAAATCAAGAGTTCATAAATCAAGAAAGGATGGAGATGAGGAGGGAGGAATGAAAGAAGAGAAGGATGAAAAGGAGAGTCAATTTAACTCCCATTAATTTAAAAAGAAATTACCAATTTGATTAAAGTTCATCATAGTTATATATTAGGAATTTTTTAAATAGCCTAAATGCCCATCATTGTAAGACTGGCAAAGCAAATTTGACGAAAAATCCTTCACTACCATTAAGCACAATGTTTCACAAGAATTTTTTTTTAGAGAATCAGTTTTATTTATTTTTTTCATCTGGCCTTTGTTTCTCCAACACTCAGCTATATATGTGGTGCTGGGGTATGAACCCAGGTCCTTGCACATGCCAGGTAAGTGCTCTAACCACTGAGCAACCATTCCAGCCCTCAGAAGAATTATTAATAAGATTATGTTCAAAATCAAAATACATAATATGTGCAAAAGGAATACTGAAAATGAGATTATAATTCCAGTTTTCTAAAATTTATATATGTATTTTTTAAAAAGAGAGGAAAGATATTAAATAAAATGTTAGAAGTAGCAACTTCTAGGTGATAGGATGACGGACTTTTTTTTCCTTCAGATTTTTTCTAGCCTTTCAAACTTCCTACGGAGAATATATATTGCATTACTGATAAGGAAAAAAGGCTGAAATATACTGAGTGGTATAAAACAAAACTCGAGTGAATCTTCTTTTTTCCTTATTACCCAACTAAAAGGCTCAGAAGTCCAAGAGATTCAGAGGGATGTACCTAACTCCAAAGGAACATGAAGGAGAACGGTATAGCCTCACAGCCTCTGCACCACCTATCAGAATCTTCTTGAGTGCTTTTAAAAATAAGTTAAATAAATTGTTATATCTCCCCTACCTATCAGAACGTCCAAGGAGACAGGGCTCAGGCACCTGCAAACTGGTTCCAGGAAGCTCAGGTGTAGCAATTCTTATGAGACTGCCGGAAAATAGTTCGTGAAGATTGTGGACACCACAGAACCCCTAATAAGGACAGAAGGAAAGCAATTCCCCTTGAGCTGCCTCTACCAATCAGGGCTCCTCTGTGAAAAGAGTTACTGCCCTTTCCCCCCAAGGTTTCCCAAAGACCCCTGTGATGCCCCAGCTCCTGAATTCTATGTGACATATTACACTGAGCTGTATCTCTGGGCCACATGAAAGCCAGCTATAGTAAACTTAATTTTATCACTTGTCAGATTTTTCAACCTTTGAAAAATTGCTCAATACCAAGGATTAATATGCAATATGATATCCAAGTGGTTACCCAGCTCTGAACTCATATCATCCCTAAATGACACTCGATGAGCAGGGGTGGGGGTAGAGGGGATGACATGGCTTCTAGGCTGCCACAGCCTTGAGGCTGCACAAAAAAATGTGGGTGTGAGTACAAGCACAAATTCACTTTTGAACACCATCAGAGTGATAGATAATCTATGCCATTTCTGAAAATATGTCTCATGGATCTCCATGCAATGGATAACTTATTAATTTCTTCTTTTTTTCCCTCCCATTCATCATTTCTAGCAAGTCCGCAGTCCTTCTCCCAAGACCTTGGCTTTCACTATGCAGGCAGCTGTTCCTGCATCCTGGGGCCCTTCAAGAGGCAAGCGACCAACTCTGCTGCTATCTAGGGAAGAAGGAAGTGCACTCTGGAGGTGTGTGACAGGAAAAAAATTCCTCCCTTCAAACCAGGTGCATGGCCATGGAGACCAGGCACCCCTAAAAAAGAAAGTAAGATCTTCTGTAATAGAAAGCAAAAAATTTCACAGACTCTTCATATTTCCAGGCCATTTCTTTAGGAGGAAGGAAAAGAAAGAGGGAGAAAGGAAGAGAGGCTAGGGGTTGGGGGGACAAATTGTATTTATGGTAGAAAGTTGAAAAAGAAACAATAGACCCCTCAGCCTCCATTCTAAAATAGAAAACTTCCTTCAGTGTACTCCAAAGTGAGAGACTTCCCAAGCTCCATAAAGGTTCTAGATTTCTTGGATGCACTGAAAAAATAATCTCATTTTGAAACAAGGCTGCATCCTGCTAAGTTGGGATACATTCCCTTTTTACTTTCCAAACTATTCTTGTGTTGGGGGTTTCATTTATTCATTTTTAGCTTTATTTTGGGAAACTTAACCACTAATTCTTACCCAAAACCTGTGAATAAACTAGTTTCAGAAACCCATTTTGTTTTTTCACACAAGGAAACGAAACCCTAAACACAAAATATACATGTGGTGTTCAATTATAATAACCTAATTTATCTTCTATTGTTTTAATACAATCACCAATTTATATGGCTTATAAAATTTAAAAAACCCTCAAATACCTTTTTGACCAAAGAGTTTTATTTTCTAAATAGCCATTTCATAAACAGCAAAGAAAACCTATTGTAAAATGGGCAATACTATACATTTTTATTAGGGAAAGAAAAAGATTTATTTTTATTTTCTCTCCAAAAATTTTTGGGGGGCTGGTAGAATGTATTTGGGAAGTGGCACAGAGAATATTTTTCTACATTAAAGCAAAATGCTACTAACATTAAATATTGAGTCACTTGGTCATCCACACTGCCTGGCTGAAGGTAGAAAGCCACTAACTTTTTCCTGTGCTAAAGAAGTGTGCCTCACCATTTTGGTGCCTTCCTAGAGCAGTAACAGATCTCCTTCCAGAAACATTTTTGAAAGGAGCAGGTATGTATTATTATTTACTACACTATGATAACAATAACTGATTAAGGTAAATTTAGTGGAAACATTAAAATAATGGCAGGGGAAGAAAATTCATAATGCAGAAACACCGTGTGAACTTTACTGGAAATAGTCAGCTGTTCGGTTTGAATTCAATGAGTGTGTGTGAACAGTTGTGGGGCTGGGGGGATGCTGAAAGAGAAAGCCTGGCACACCCTGGCTGGAATCTGCAAGCCTGGCTCTGCTGAGGCTGGGAGGAAAATCTGCAAAAATGCAAACAATCCTTGGGTGTTCAGTTAGCAGTAAGTAAATTGCTGTGGGAGCCAAGGGCGGGCATACGTTAGCAGGCAATTCCTCTCTGTCTTTCATTCTGTTTGTCTGTGTTAAATTCCCCCTCTGCCCTCATCCATTCTCACATCCAGTTCCCTGCTTTGTCCATCCATCAATCCCCTCACTTTGTCAGTGCTGACTTCATCCCTGCTCTCACAATCACATTGCAGCCATCCTGAGGCCACAGGGGAGCCCCCTTCCCGGCTGCCACCTCCTGCTTGCAGATCTGCGATCTGCTGACGGAGGGCCCAGCAGGCCGCTTGTCGCTTTCTATTGCACAGGCCAGCAAAAACACTAATACTCAACCTGATTCCTATCGTCCTGCTTTTCACCTTTCCTATCGAGGGGAATGGAAGAGGAAAAGACACAAGGAGAGAGCAGCAGGGGAGGGGCTGTGGGATGGAGGAAGGGATAATGGAGAGAGATGTTTGCTGAATTTTCTAAAACAATTTGCACACCAGTCAGGTGGAGGCTCAATCCAGCTCCCCATACCACACATCAATAGAAATCACAGGGAGAAAATGTAGCACTAATTAAGGGCTGATAAGCTGTAGTCAAGTGCAGTTTAGGGAGAATATCAGCACAAACGACCCGTGCCTGGGCCAGCTCAACTCCACACAGCACTTTTATCGCCAAGCTTAGGATGGAAATTTTTCAAAGCTGTAACTTCAAAAAACACCTTCAAAATCAAACATATAGACTGGAAGAGAAATATTCAATGATAGATTTATTCAAAAGATAATTTGCAAAACATTTTTTTGGGGGGAGAGCTTACTAAAGAGGAAAAAACAGTTACCTAGCAACAAAACTATTTTAAAACATTCTTCAGTGTATTTCAGTGCATACCCTGAGCGTGTGCTCTTAATTCAAAGGTGTATAATCCCAAGCACCCACCAAACTAATAAAATGCTTCTTCCCCACTAAACAGAGCAAACTTCACAGTAAGCTACAATCAGATGATTAAAAACTTTTCAAAGCTATGTGTTTAGATTTCACTCTTGGAGAGGAGGGGTAAAAAATCACTGGAAATATTAGCGGTAAAATTAGTAAGACTATTTATGCAACTATGATTAAAATGATTTTAGGAGCTCAGCGGGGAGGTTCTGAAAACAACAATGAGTTGTGGCTAGTGACAACGAGAACTAGCATTCAGGAGGGACCCTCAAGGCACTTCTGTGTTTGTGACTGGATTTTTCTAACAGCCTCTTCTCTCAGGATTGGTACCCGCTGCTCAGGCCTAGTAATTCAGAAACCTACCCCAAATCATAACAAGTGAGGACACCAGGATTTAAAAGTAGCTGCTGGGACTCCAAGCTCCAGTCCAACAGATGGACATACTCTATCATATCACCCACAAGCATCTTTCTAATTAAGGAAAAAAGCCTGAAAGATCCACTGGAATAAAATGACTGAAGTGCATCAGCCTCTCGATCCAAAGGATGATCACACAACATTGAGATTGATGACTTCATACATCATTCCAAACTCTTATCTGGGGAGACGATTCACTATTTTATTGAATGGAAACCGCGTTAGGCACCCTTTGCACACCAAATGAGTCAAGTTTCCAGCAGGTTCTGGGTGGCCTAGGAATAAACGTGTTGACTTTTGAGGCTGCGACTGTGAAGAGCCCAGCGCTTGCTTGGATGTTTAAGTTTTGGAACCTTCATTAGGCAATCAGTCACAGTGTGTTATGGCCCTATCTCGCACCCCTATTGGTCTGGGAGACAAACTGCAAGTGACTAACCCAGGCAAGCAAAACCAAGGAATGAAAAGAAAAGGGGTGCCCGTGAGCCAGCCCACAGAGTGGCTGCCACACACCCCATCCAGAGCCCTCCACCTCTGTGCACCCCTCGTTCCCTTTGTTTCTCAAACCTACAAGCCCAGATGGACTGTGGCTGTGACAGAGGAGACCAGAGGAAGAAGAAGAAAAGACAGGAAAAAAAAAAACAAAAACACAGCAGCAGAAAGTCTCCTCTGCCGTGCTCCTCTACACATCAGACATCTCTAATTAGACAGCAACAAAATTTTATTAATAGGATGGACATTACAGAATGAGCCTGTTATAAATGGGCCCTGTCAGGGCCTTATTCAGCTACCAAATGAGTATTCTCAGTTCAGTGCCCTCATCTGAAGCATCACGCCTTGCACTGGATAACAAATGATTGCTATTAACCGTATTGTTAGTAATGATGGCTGAAAACAAACAAAAACCCATAAATAACAGTCTACAGAAAAATTAACCCATAAACTTGATAGATATCCAGCTGAGAAATAATAAATGACACTTTGGGGCCTGCTGGGAGAAGCTCGTGGTTTTTGTTTTCCTCTCTGTCATTAACACATTTTCTGTGCTAAAAATTAGATTCTGATATATAATTATCAACGCTCCCAGATATTAATTCTGCTATTGCTCCCTCGGTTTCTCTTCTGCTGGGCTGTAATGTTATTCACAGATTACTCTGAGAAAACACATCAAACACTTAACAGAACAGGTCAAAGTGACAAGCAGCTTCTGCTGACAACACCAACCTGCAAGGTCTTTTTTTTTTTTTTTCTTCAAACCAGGAACACAAAACAAATTTCTCATATTAATTAACTAGAGTTCCCTTCCAGCCACAACAGGCCTGCACAATGTGATGGGAGCTGAGCAAAATCCCGACTTTTCTAGCGAAGGCTGCCAAGGGAAGCAAGGAGTGGCAAAGTGATCTTGCGTTTATGACACTCAAATCCACACTCATTAGTGTCTTTCGGAGAGGAAACAGGGTTCAGGAGAATTTTCCAAAGGCAGAACGTCTTTCACCTTGAGCACCCTCCCCTCAAAGGGCTGAGCAGCAGGGCAAAGAGAAAAGCACACGGTAACAAGCTAGAATCTCAGTCAAGGAACCAGCATTCACACTGTCACTGGGAAGGACCTTGACTTTCCAAATGGCATGACTTGTGCGTGATTCATTGACCCCGAGTGGGGTATGAGCTCACCTGCGCCTTCGGCTCATACTTGGCAGGAACCAATGAGAGAAGTGAAATGCACCAGGCCTCGGCACAGACCAACCCCAGAAGCTGACAAAGACACGCTCGTACGCGCATGCCGCGCACACACTTCGCTCACGTAGATCATGTTCCCATCAGCAGCATCACCAATGAGCTCTATGCATGGCTTCTCCTGTGTATTCTGAAAATTTAAATAACTGGAGAAAAGCTTTAAAAATCAAAAAGTCAACAACACTCAAGTGCTCAGTTTAGAAAAAAACGTAACAGAACTGTGTTTAGTTAGAAACAAGATGGTGAGGGGCTGGAGTGGTGCTCAGCGGTTGTGGCGCTTGCGTGGCATGCGCAAAGATGCAGGTTCGAACCCCAGCACTATGTACGCAATGAAGTGAGCAATGAAAGCCACAAGAAAAACTGAAGTTGATTCTCTCTCACTGTCCCTCTCTCTTAAAAAAATAAAAAAGAAAAAAAGATGTGAAATCCAAGATGAATTTGTGAGTGGGGGTGAAATCCAAGTAAACAGGACAATGTAAGTAAGTGAATAAAGCAGCAGATGCAGAGGCCTCCCCAAGTCTGTCCTGCAGGGACAGAGAGGCGGCAACTTCCGGTTTCTACGTGAATGCCTGCACTCAGGAGCTCTTTTGCCATTGAAGAGCAATGATGACAGTAACAGGGAAGTTCTTTAAAGCCAGGCCACGTGGCCAACCTCTGCAACAGAGAGGCAGGTGAAAAGGCAGGAGGCTGAGAGCAACTGCTGGAAAAGCAGAATAAACTGGGTAGGGCACCCGCACCACTCATTTAGAAAACCCATAAACTAACCACAGATGTCCCCTCGTTGCTTTCAGGTTCTTTCAAGGCCCTAGGCTGGCTGATTATCCAAATCAGATTTCTGAGGTGGGATTTTTACAAAAAATAAAATTAAAAAAACTATATATGTATATATTTTTTTGAGCCAATGATGGCCCATCTTCCCAAGCCTTGTGTTTTAACCTCCACGCCTCATCCCCATGATCACATGGCCTTGATGACAAGAGCCTAAACTGCAAATCCCACACCTCCCATGCACTCCATTTTCTCAGTATCTGGCATTGCGATATTAAATAACTATAAAACTAGAAAGCCAAAATAACTAAATCACCTGGCAGCCAATTTCTGAGAGTTAAACCACAAACCCGGAAAATGGTGGAGTGTGTTGAAATAATGTAAAGGAAACCCATAAATTCAAACTTTATGTTCTGTAAAGAACAAATATGAAAAAGGCATCAAAATAATGAAAGATTGTTTATGTATTCTGGCATGAAATGGGAATGTGTTATGAGAGAGGGAGCGGTGGCGGAGACAGATCGACGAGGCTGACAGTGTGGTATTCATCCTGCGTGGTGGAGCAGGCGTCCCGCTAGTGGCAGTAGACAGCGCAATAAATCAAGGGCTCTCGAAGCTGTACCTACAGCTTATTACATCCAAGATGACAAATAAATAATAATCCCTGTCAGAGCGGCCCTTTGCTCAAGGATTGAGCCTGAAACCTTTGGCTCATCACTCCTCATCTTAAGTGAAAACACTAGAACTGGGGAATTGGAGGCCACGGTTTGCTAAGCTCATGAAACACAAAACAAGCGGGACCTGGGAACCAGGACTGAACAAGAAAGGTCAAGAAGTGGGGAAGGATAAACATTTAAATAATCCCGACCAAGAGGCCGCAGAGCTGCAGAGTGCAAGTGGGGGTGACGTGTTTCATCTTCAAGGGTTGAGAGAGAAAGCTGGACACTGATTCCATGTCCCCACCTTTAACAGGAAGAAATACCAAGCTGAGGTGCAAATGTGGCACTGTCAGGCAGAAGATCAGGGCCAAAAAGTCACCCACGACTCAAATATCCCCCCAAGCCCCTTACCACTCTGTCCACCCTCCTTATTTAAGGACCAAGCAAATGGTAGGAAACTATCTTTCTCATACCACTCCCCTGTAGCCTCAAAGGAAGAAGAGAGAACGCACACCCCGCTCAGACCAGGTGAAGGCTGGGCCACAGCCCACCCATGTGCCTCCCTACCTGGCCTTTTGGTCACCTCTCTTTGCATTTCCTGTCTGGCTCTCCAATGTGGAGATGATACCCTCATTTCTAAATCCACCTGACTTCCATGGGTGTTATGACCTTGAACTTGTACCTCAACCTTGAGCATCATTCTTTTCGTTGCTCCTGGCTGGTTAGGTGGACAGTTTCTCTAAGGACCCTGGACAATTCTTTTAAAGAATCCCGGGCTGGGTGGACACCACATTTATAATGGTTCCCAAATTAACCTTCCCAAAATAAGGCATTCTTGCTCTCACACATCTCTAGTTCCTTTACTACCCTCCTGGAAAGCACAGAGGGAAAAAGTAAACTCTGAAAGGGCCTAAGAATTTCAGACCCCAGCTCCCCTCGAGAGATAGATGGGTGGACAGATGAATGGACACACACATACGCAGACCCCATCCTAACAACCCCTGGAGGTCCTGCTGTTTTTCATCCAGCCTACTCCAAATTCCTAGTATCCCTGGATTCTAAGATAAAAATATATTTTGTGATTTCAAAGAATCATATGAAGACGGCTCTGCAAAAGGGAACAGAAGTCACTGCAAAGGTCTCCATCCCAGTGACTAGAATAAGAGTTTCTGACATTAAAAAGGGGACATGGGCACCATTTTATGCCAGTCCTAGAGTTCAGTGGGGTTCCCTCCACCACTTCCTCTGAAGGATACCTGGCAGAGTAGACTTGAGTTCAAATTCTGACTCCAAGAAGCTAGATGTCCTCAGGTAGGTCAGTGAGCATCACCAAGTTTGTTTTCTCAAATGAAAAAAAAAAGTATCACTGATAATTCTTAACCCATTGCACCCACAGGATGGTCTTGAGATTAAATGAGGTCCCTGATTTGATAGAGCCTAACATAATCTGGACAGTGGTCCCCATTCCATTCACTGCTCATCACATCTGGTTTCCTGCTTCCTCACAATCTGTCATCCACTAGAGCAGAATTCCAAACACATGGTACAATCCACATGACTTTAGATCCCCATGAACCTTCAAAATAGCCAAGGTTCCCTATAGTAACACAAGTTTTTGAAAATCATTTGCACTTAGAACAACCACACAGAGAAAACTTGAGAGCAACTCATGTAAGGTTAAGTTTTTGAGCTACAAGTAAGCAAGTATCACCACATAATAGGGTCTCTTCTGTCTAATAATTCTCTGTGGCTCTATTCCTATGGAGATGATCCACAAAAATGGAAAATTCATACACAGAGATGAAAACAAATATTTTTCTGTTATTATGGTAAAAAATAATGGCAGCAAACTAAATATCCCAAAGAATTTAAAAATATGCTCTAGATTATTTTTTGAAATGATGGTATGGTTGTTTAATTGAACAGTATTCAATCTTCAAAAAGACAATGAAGAAAGAGGGCAAAATGCGCATGACCTCATGTCACAAGGAAAAGGACAGCAAACGCACACTTGGTTCTCACTTTAACCACAAGGATTATACCTCTGATAAAAGACAATCTATGAAAATAACAATAGTTATGATCAAGTGGCAGGAAGAAAGACCATTGTCTTCTCTCATTTGCTTTTCAAACATTCTATCGATTATCTTTCACAGTAATTTAAAAAGTAGTTTTAAAAATTCCAAAGTAAGAAAGCTAAATCCATCACAATCTGGAAAACTGAGAGCAAAATCCACAGTAATCCAGGCTTTGCAGTCCTCCCGCTGCTCCCCACTATTGAAGTCTCCACTTTGGGGACCTACTGTGAGATGGTGACAAAGGATGGAATAAAAGCTATCTTGAAATGCTGCTCTCCTGCCCTGCCATCCTCCATCAGTCATTCGCCCTTATGTCCCCACCTGCCCTGAGAGTCAGTACTTCACTTTCACCCATGAAGGGCTTCAGCCTTGACTCCAAGGTCCCTCTGCAACTCCTCCAGTGTGTCCAGGTAACCGTCTCACTCCTGATGAGAAGACTCCACCTCCTCACTTCTCTACTCTGAGGATTTCAAGTCCTCATCACAGCCTTACATCAAGGCCTGCTGGTTTCTACCCCGTTAATGTTGTGAAGAACTGTTTTGGAAGCAAGCCAGAGAGGCAATCCAGAGATGTGGCATGGTGGAGGGCTTTGAAAAACAGAGAAGGGCTCATCTCGTAACAACCCCAAACTCAAGCCCCTTTCCTTGCCCTGAACCAGACTTCCAATCTTCAGGTCTTCCTCTGTCTCCTTTTCCCAAAATCTAGTGGGGAAAAGTTTCAAAATAAAAATTAATAATTCAATGTTCTTTGTAAACAGTCCAACTTCAGTAACTATTGCTGGCACTTTGTAGATTGGGGTTTTATTATCAGAAGACACCTGGGGACCCTGTCCTTTTTTGAAAAGAAGAGAAAGAAAATAACACAGCGGGTCCTAGTTCTCGCTAAGTCCTTCAGTACATGCTTTAACTCTTTAGCAACAACCAATTCATAAGATTAAATAACACTTTCTCCAACCCCCATGGGTCACTTCCATTATCTAGGAAAAGGCATTCAATTTAAGTCACATTGAACACAATTTAGTCACAGAAACCCCCCACTTGTGGCAGCTTGAACCTTTAATATCTTCTTGGTCTTTTTTACTTTCGCTTCTCCTCCCTCACAGTTGTCTTGAAGGCAACCGAATCCACTAAACCCATATACTGTACAACATGGGAAACCTGAAGGAAGGTAAGGAGCTTGCTTAGTACACACAGGTCACAGCAGCAGGGGACCCAGCTCACTCGGGCTGCTTGGTCTGTTCCCTGCACCCTGCTGGTTCCCATTACTGGTTTCCATGCAGCAGAACAGTCACCACCTTCTCGATACCTTGTAAAACAATATGGATGGTGGTCCCAGGGACTCTACCACTAACCCTGATAAAGGGCAACCCAAGGTCAATAAGTGGTCAACAGGGACCACTGGAGGGAAGAGGGTAAGGATGGTGCTATACCAGGCCAAATTCTTAAAGCACACCATTGTCCAAGATTAACTTTTTAAAACACACCTATTGAGGTGTGCTTGGGTTCGTTATGCTAAAATGAATTAGCCAAAGATCTGAGTAAGGAAAAATAGTGCACTCATCTAATAAAATATATCACTGTCTAAGGGTGTTTTAAAAATATAAACATGGAGATCATGCTAATAGGTATTATATACATTTGCAACAATACAGGAAAGCTAAAAGGTGGTTATTGTTGAATTGGAAAAGCCCCAGAATCCCACTAAGAAAATAATGTGCGACGATAATGCATATTTCAGGTACACACTATAACTGACTTAAATTATTATTGATGTACTTCATACTTAATTACCTTTCTAAAATATGTCGGGGTATTTTGTCATAAACTCTGCAGAGCCTGCTGTACCTCTACTAAATGCTGCTCTGAAAGGCAAGCCCTTTGCTAATGTTTTTATTTGAATAACTTATTACCCAATATAGCAAGCATCAACACATTTTATAGAACCAGAAGTTGGCTCTCTGAAATTTCTCCTACCCTAATGCCAGTCACTGTTGGGAGCATTTAGTTATAAATTGTCTTTCAATAAAAGTAAAAGCTCCCAAAACAACAAAATGAAAAGACAGAGCGGCTTAAATCAGGGGAAGTCAATTTCCACATGCCGATCCTAAATATTTCATGGCCCTATTTTATTCTGACATTTGTAGATGACTAAAGTGTTACAAAGGAAATAAAATGCTGATTAAAGAGTTCACTGTCATAAAGGTTACTGAATTGTAAATGGCCCTTTCCATCTTCCTGTTAATAGGTACCCAGCTGTAAACATCATGAAGGATGTGGCGGGAGGGCGGCTTCCCTCCTTCAGGAGCTGTACATACATTAATCACTGAATCACCAAGCCATGCTTAATTGCAAGCTGTATATCACACAAACCCACGGTAAGTAGAAGGAAACTCATTATTGCTGCTTCATAACTACTGGGTACTTCTCTTTCTAACCTCCTCACACCTGGGACACTTTGGTGCTTTCCACCACGAATGCAGAAAAGGTATTACACCACTAATTACAGCCCACACCGAACCCCCATCTCAGCCGCCTGGAAGAGGAAACGGAACTCTCTCAGATCTCCAAATCCGCAGCCATCACCGGCTTTGGCCTCACTGCTAAGTGACTTTTATAAGATGCTTCTTCCTCCCACTGCCCTCACCCCCAATCTCTCCTCCCCTTCGTCCCTTCCTGGGAAAAGCATGTTGAAATCCATTACTCCTTGAGAGTTTACAGAACTGTTTAAATGATAAAGAAAAAAAAACCTTGCAGTATATTTTGCTTTGACAAAATTATTGATTTAAATCCCATACAATAGCACAATACTATTTAAAGGTCAACCGAAGAAAAATGAGTTTACACCCGAACTGAGCCGAGCTTATCTGTCATGAAAGTGTAATGATGTGTTTATTCCCTCACCAGAGTGTATATATTTTTCAGGAAGATATAACAGTCTACTTGCAGGTGAAATCTGCTCTTAAATGGGAATTTCAGGAGATTTTTACATTTCAGATGGTGGGGCTGAGATCTTGTAGCTCTGAGACCTATTTCTGTACTTAATAGTCAAGTGAGCACTTATTTTCATCGCCTCAAAATCATTCTTCTCACCCTCGGGTCAAAAAATGAGATACATAGATGAAAACTATAACCACAATTCATACAGAAATCTCTTAAGAAGCCTAAGGCTGCTAAAAGAATGTAAAGCTACTCCAGTAACCACCTTTGCATTTTGAATTCATTTTTACATTTCACAAATGTGGCACAACATGTTCTAAGTTTGTTATTTCTAGAAATATTTATCATTAATGAAGCTGCGCATCTTTCCTTATTTTTTTTCTTCTTTTCTAAAGACCAACATATGTACAAGCTCCACATGACTACTACCCCCTTCCCTCATTGATGTCTTCATATTCTGACCTGGGTCTCCTTGGGACAGGCTGAAGGACACAAGGGGATGAGACCTAATGCCCTGTTATCTAGGACACATCTCCCAAAGCACTGGCCCGCTACCCCTCTGCTGAGCTCAGTTCAACCAACCTTTATTGGATTCCAGGTACTATGATAGGTTGTGTGAGTGAACAGAAAATAACACTATGCCTTCTCTCTTGAAAATTGCCATTCATTCATTTGGCAAATAATGACTGAGCATCTGTCATGTGCCTGGTACTGAACCACTGTTTGCAGGGCTGACAGACGGTGAATATGTAATTTTACATAGCATGACTTTCACAAAAGTGGACATTCAGGGAGCTCTGGGAGTGTGTAACAAAAGAAGCCACAGCCCAGCTCTCCACAAAGGCCTGGATCCCCTTCCCAATACCGCCCCTCTTCCTCATCAGGCCAATACAGTCACGCCCGATGCAGGAATGTCCTGTTGTATTTCCTGTTCTCCCCACCCATCCAATGCTGAAGAGAAGCTGAGTGAGTCCTGCCTGTTCACCCTAAGACTCACTTGCCAATCATCCAGAAACTGTGACATAGATGCTTTCAGTAAGCATAGGTCTTCATGTAATGATAGCACAGCAGAAAGGTCACAGGCTTTGGAATCAAGCATACCTGAAGTCACAGGTAAGCTCTACCATCAGTCAAGTTTCCCTGGGCCTACTGCTCAATCCAGAGACCCCCATTTCTTCATTATCCATCATCTACCACCCAGTGAATATACACCGAATGCCTACCATCCAGGAATTTGCATATTTATCTCATTTCATCTTGACAATAATCTCCTAAAGCAAATTTTACTACTTTGTTTGCTCAGGCATCCCAACATATATTAATGTACTTGTAAGTTATATCCTCTTACCATCATGCCAACGTATTCATAAAATATACACAACATATACAATATAGGGAGAAAACAAAAAACGATTGTATGTAATTCTATTTAGTGATGCCAAAATCCTTTGTGGCTACCACATATTTTGTTGCATATAACATATAATTTTTTTCATTAGATGTTATATAATATAATGTCTTTTTACTTTTTAAAATATGGCTTAGTAGTATGTAAAAAAGCAACTTACATGTTTAATTTCAGTTTAACACTTGGTTTGGATAAATGAATTATAGCTTTTCTAAAGTTACTTAGGTGATATGTATTAATCTCCTGTGGCTGGCACAGCAAATGATCACAAACTTGGGAGCATTTAGAGAAAATTTTATTTTCTCACTGTTCTGGGGACCAAAATCTAAAGTCTGTACCACTAGGCTGAAATCAAGGAGTTCCCTCCAGAGGATGTAGGAGGAAATCTGTTCCTTCCCTTTGACAGAGGCTGACAATCCTTGGTTATGGCCACATTACTACAGCCTCTGTTCCCCATTGTCTTCTTCTCTTTTTTCTGTGCCAGATCTCCCTCTCATAAAGACATTTGGGATAGCTTTTAAGGTCCACCATGATAATCTATCCATCTTAAAATCCTTCATCACATCTGCAAGACCCTTTTCCACATAAGATAATGTTCAGAGGCTCCAAAGATTGGGATAAGTCATCTTTGAGGGGCCAATATTCAGTATCACAGTCTATGTGGGAGAAACTGATCAGTGGCTGAATTTATTAAATTACCACACTCTTTTTCAATCACATTAACTAATGACAATCAGATTATTGTTTCAACTTAAGGAATAAGTATCTACATTCCTTGATATAAATTAACCAAAATGAGTGGCAATTTCTTATTTTTAACGATCAATTGAAAACTCACTAAAACCCCTCCTTTGGCCAATTTTTTAAATGGTTAGAAATGCTCTTATCCAAATTTAAAGTATGCAGAGTTGTGTGTTTTTATAAGTGACACCCCTACTCAATTTTCAGCCTTGAGTTCACATGATGATGATGTTTCCAAACATCTATTTTCAAAATGTTCTCTCCATAGCATGAGTTTCTTTCAGAAATTTTTCTCTTAAATGTACTAATGATCAAATATATCTTTTAGGATTTATACTACCAGTCACTATAAGAAATGGAGGAATTAAGAAAGTGTGAGTCTTACTCTTAGGCCAGCCTGGTAGCTTCTCTTACTTGGGGGTCATCTGACATTTAAGGAAGGAAGATGGTGGCCATGATGAGAATGAAAAGTTATTGGGATCAATTAATGCTAGACATCAGTTTATCATGAAGTGGAAATACATGCTGGGAGTACAAGCAGATTCAAAGGTGATGAGACGGGGCAAAGAGAAAATGGTTATCCTCACCAACAACTGCCCAAATTTGAGGAAACTGGAAATAGAGTGTTAGACTATGTTGGCCAAAACTGGTCTTCACCTCTGCCATGGCGAAAGCCAACAGATCAGGCACATCATACCGGCTATCCTCATCCGGATGCTTCTGATACCACTAGAAGAATGTCAGAACTGACAGATGAAAAGGAAACCATGTAAAAATATTTTGTTCCTTTATCATTAACTTTTCAGAAGAGGGGAGGTGGAGGAGAAGGAGAGACTGAAGGAAGAGAGGGAAGGAGAGAGGCATGCAGGCAAGCTTGAATTTGTATAAAAGGAAAACTGGACATTCACATTTATAATAACAACTACTAATAAACAAAAAAACGAAAACTTCCGATTGTTTTTTCATGACATAATCAGAAAACCTCTTAAGAAACCATAGATTTTGTAGTTAATCCCTAACTTATAATCAAGTATTATAAAGGTTGGGTTATTGGAGGATTTAAAAAATATAGTGCTGACATCCTGTAGCCAGAAACCATAATAAAATCTGAAAATGCTGAAGACAAAAAAAAAAAAAAGTGAAGATATTACTATCAACTATCAAAGAGAATTCCTCTTTGAGGTGGCCTCCAGCATAGCCCCACTGTCTATGGTAGGCATCTGCACAAAGCAGGGGGTGCCCAGTCAGGCTTAATAGTAAATATTGATCCAGCTCATTCACATCTCTCTTTTAGATTATAAAAATTAGAAATGAAATTATAACACTGTCTTCCCGCACATGCCATAGTTCCAATGATACATTCCCTGGGCCCAAGTTCCTCGCTCAAAGGACTACTGCTACTGAATGAGGGGTGAAGAGTCTTATTTTACTGATTGGGGAAAAGGAGAGTTGGAGAGGCTACACAGTCTGCACAGAGCCAAGTTGCTGTCCAAATCCTCTGACTGTGTGTCTGCCCCACTTCCCACAGCTCTGTACCTCCTCCCTTTAGCAGGTGGTTCAAAGGTGAAGGCAGCCCAGAAGAGGGGGTCCAATACCAGCACTGAGGCCACACTGCCTGGACTGAATCTCACTTCCATCACTCCCCAGCTATGTGATCTTATGCAAATTTAACTCAATAGCTTAGTTTTCTTATTTTCAGAATCTGGATAGTAAGAGCATCGCCTCCAGAGGGTAGCTTTAAGAATCAAGTGAATTCACGTATTGCACTTAAGATGGCAGTCAACACATAGAAAGCTAAAGGATGCACTCTGAAACTATGCAAACCTCCTTCAAAAGGCTGTTCGAGGGAGCAAACGAGAAATAAAGAAGCCCGTGTTTAAACACACAGACACAATGTACGAAGACAGACTTGTCCTTGTATTCTTGTATTCCTGGCACCTAACAGGCATCAAATGGAGGTTACCTGCTCTTGAGCTTTTGTTTTGTATTTCAAATGGAACATGGGGATGACACGAAAGTCATGGAGCTGATCAGGATCAGGCAATTTAATTCCTCTCTGATGCCACACAGGTACGGTGCTCTTTACACAGACATTAGCCACTTAAGAATTAAATGACAAAATTCCAGGCTTTGGATTATAACACATGCCCTCCTGACAGATCTTCTGGTCCACAATTCCGACCATTAAAAAATAACCAACACTCCTCTAACAGAGAGGTCCACCCTTCCAGAGGCAAAACTCATTTGGAAAGCAAGCATAACCCCCGGAACTATTAAAAATAAGTGCTGTAAGGTTTTCTGTCCATGTGTAAACCTGGAGCCTACTTACCTTCCACCAACACTTGAAGCAGAAACCTGAACTACTTAAAAAAAGAAAAAAGTAAACAAGTAGAGATGTCAATCAAGAGAGTCTTCTGACTCTACTGAAACAAACCGAACATCCAATCTTCTCCTGACCACAACACCATTTCCCTCACTCTCTGAAGGCATGGTGCATATATATACTGGGGACAAATAATCATAAGCTGCTCAGTGGGTACAGTTTCTATGACCTCACCAACCCTGTTGAACATCCCATCACTACCTCATCACCACACCACATGCCCTGTGTCATACCTGCAAACTTCAATACAAGCATTCAAATTCTAGCACCTGAAATAAAAATCAAGAGACTCTGCAAGAAAAAAAAAAAAGACAGGACAGTGGTGTGGGAGTCTGGAAAGACAGGATGTTAAATGTACCCAGTGTGGCTAGACAAAGTGAGCTGCATCCACAAAGGACAGAAGCCCATGGAGGGGCAGAGAGGATGTGCATCACCAGCACACACAGGTTTAACTTAAGAAGCACAGGAAACTCTGGGGTCAAAGATCCCAGCAGCGAAAGGCAAAAGGAAGAATGCACACTGGACTTAAGAAACTGGGCTTGCATGCCCATTTGCTCTTCTCCAGGGGCATAACCTAGGCAAAGTTTTTCCCTCTCAGGATCTTTATTTCCTGAGCTGTGAATGTGAGAGGGTTATACAGGCTCATCATTTCAGAGCTCTTCTGCTCGGTTATTACAGGCCTCTTCAGTCATCACCAACATATATATCGTTGAAGTGAAGAGCACTGCTTTTACATTCCAAGACTTTTAATAGCTATCTTTTCCACATAGCTGATCAATACTCATTACAGCTTTTTACCAAAGACTTCTGGTTTTCCCCTCATTGGGCTACAGGGTAAGAATGGGACCGTGTAATTAGTTCTGTCCACGAGATGTGGCACATTTCATTGCCAACGCAAGATCTTTCAAAACTCTTGTCCCTTTGGCTATGTCCAGCAACGCCCAAGATGCTGACTGCCCTGCCATTTTAAATCCCTGTGTGATTAAACTGATCACACTCCCTCTACGAAGCCACAAACATACATAAAGTATGAATAAGACGTACATCTGTGCTGTCTCACCCATTTTAAGATTTGGGGATTGTTACTCCAACATAACATAATAAAACCTGAAAACCATTAATAGGTCATCAAAAATTAACATTACTGTTTTTGTTATAATTATTTACTATTACTGCTATACCAACGACCTATATCAAACAATCTTAAATTTTCATAACTCTTAGTATTTCTCAACATAAAGCAAGCACTGCATACCTGGAGCTAATCACTCACTTTCCAAGGTATATGACAACTTCTCCACCAACTTCTCAAAGGCTCTCATGCAAAAACCCAATGACCACCTCTGGTAGAAATAGAGAGAAACACTGTAGCTGCATTCAGTTTAAAGAATAACTTCCTGATAGATACTCTTACCGGGGTGGGGGGGAATCAGACCATGATGGAACATGACAGAATATTTTAAACAGCCAACTGCTAGTTCCAGGTAATGTACCATTACAGAAGAGGGCAGACAGATTTCACCCACAGAAAGCAAGTGGAGGGGAACAGGACACCTCCTAGCAGGACCCTGAATGTGAGCAGCTCTAGACTTTTCTGGTCAGTTAGCAAAGATTACTAGAGAGAGAAAGAGTTGCAGCTGTAAAGGATGAGTTTATGAGGCCTTGTGAGAAAGGAAAGAGGAGATGAAGAACAAAGGGACACAGGCTGAACAATTTATTCTTAGGAAGCTCAGGACAGCAGAAATGCAGATGCATACAAATGTGTGTGATGCATAAGAAGCAAAAAAAAAAAAGCTAGTTTTTAAAAAAATGTTAAAATGCCTAAGTAAGAGTAAAAAAGGTAAAATAAAGCAATTGTGTTTTAACCCACTGATTATTTACTGAGATTTTTAGGTAAATAATGTTTGTTAAGAACTTTAAGAAATAGAATACAAAAATACTGCTGATATTTTTTTAAACCCAGAGTCAAACACATATAGGGTATTTTTTTCTGTTAAAAAAAAAAAAGGCAAGACATACCCCATCTTATCAGTTAATCACAGCACTGTAAGTTGACAGAGAAATGGTCAGTGTGACCTTAATGCTCACCTGCCCAATAATCACTCCTGGGGCACCAGATGTACAGACCTGACTTACTGCAGGCAAATGGTGTGGCAAACCTGCCCCCATATGCAGACGGTGCGGCTCTCGCTGACGGAAGGATGTGCTGATGAATTAGCAGTCAGACAGTGACTGTCATTGGTAATAACTTCTTATTATGTCAAGGAATTTACATGCAGATCAATGTGAGCAATGTGCACTTGCTTATCCCCACCATAAATCACTATCGATTGGCACACCAATTCCTCAACATAATTAGGAGCTATAGACAGGGTTGCAATATTATCTTCAATACTGTGTCACTACCCTCCATACTCTGCCAGCCTTCCAGAAAACTCTCACTCCATTGCCTTCACCACCCACGCCATGGCTTCTGTTGTTATTTGGGGTAGGGAGTTAGGGGAGGTGAGTAAACTGTCCCTGTGTGCAAAGCCTACCTGGGAGACTCCCCACACCTTATTAGAGATTAAAAAATGGGAATTCCTCCATATCCATACTGAATTCCTGTGTGCAAATGTGAAAGTTGGCAACATGCTGCTCTTAATCTGATTTATGCACCAATTTATTTTATACATTAGGCACACTGTATGCAGGCTGACTGATGCATAAAAATTTCATGCAAAAAAGGACTCACTCCCATACAACTGCCTTTCAGTTATTATTACCTCTTGTGGTTCACATCCTACAGCGCGTAGGACAAATGACTCCATATACCAAATGCGTTTTTGCCCACTATACAAACATTTTGATCTGTTTCTATTTCCCCTCGGCTCCAACTCTAGAGAGCTAAAAACACTGGATCTTAACTTTCTGAAATCCTTTAATACTACAAAACACCCGTTTACGCAGAGATCATCTCTCCATGTTCACTGTTTAACTGTGTATTATAAACACACAAACATGCTTACAGAGCCAAGTAAACAGACAGGTAGGTACCTAGGCACTACACATCTGGGTGATTTTGGTTATTTTGTGGTTGCTGTTATCATGAAGCATTTTTTTCTCTATGTATCATAACCACCATGCATTTTGCATTAGTTTTCTAATTACCTTCCCAAGGATTTGTTTGCCAGAGTATTATTAACAGCAAAAATTCAAACAAATAAAAAAGCATTAGGGTATGGTTTTTAGTTAGGGAAAAACCAGAAAAAAAAAGCATCTTTCTGTATTTTCCTTTTATTAGAGGTCTCCTTTCATCCAAGAAATATGGGGCCTGAAATAAATTGTACCATCCTGCTTTTTTTTTATTCAAATCCTTGCCAGAGCTAGGCAGTATGCTAATGAAAACAGGTTGATAAATGACTCCCTGATATTTTCCAGACATTTTTCTCTCAGAAGTGCTCTAAACTGATGTAGCTCAAAGAGAATAAGGCGCATTAAGTCATTATATCAATTTTTGTTACCCAGATACTTCAGTCCCAGTTAAGCGCTGACAGCCAATATAAAACAAGGCAAGGGCATCATACGACTCCATCGATCAAATCTTGTCGTAGATAGATTGCCTATTACACAAATAGAACTAGCGGATTCAGTTTGTAGTTTTATGCTCTCCAATTAAAGGATAACAGGGTACTTTCCCATAAATCTGCTAATTGCAACTGAATTAATTTAACAAATTTCTCCCAGCACAGAGGAAAAAGTGATTGGTTAGGCTAATGTAAACTAGCACAGGTTGTCACAAAGAGGTTCCCATAACATCCTTTTGCTCTACCTTGATTGGGCAAGGTGTCACAAGTATTTAGCTACAGTGTGGTTCTCCGGCAACAGACAGCTGACAAGCATAAAACATTGCACAAATAGGAGATAATTTATTTGTGGTACTATTTTCTCTCCCTCACTCCCCACTGCCCTCATGTGAAGGATGAAATAACTCCTCCTTTGCATCTAATTAATGTTTTCCTCCAAGCAAAGCTGTTCTTCTAAGTCAGAACTACAGCAGCCAAATCACTAGGCTACGGAAAGGAATCCTTCCACACCTTTCAGCCAACGGGAACCCTGGGCAAAAGCGGGAACAGAGGGGACCGTGGCATTTCACAGGCGGATGTGGCTCTGCATCCCCAAACAGGGTGAGGTGAATGGCAGCACACAGTACCGGCTCTGACGAGTTCTAACACACGGGTAAACACAGCCTGGTGCGAGAATCAAAGCAGGCAATGCCCGGCCACAAAATAAGGATCCTGATCCGATGAGCAGCTGCGATATACATGTGTTCAAACACTACGCTGTGCTCCATTAATATGTACAATTATTGCATGTTAATAAACAATACAATAGCAGTACCACTTTATAATTCAAAATAGTAATAATGCATCTCCGCAGAATCTCTGGAGTGCTGCGGTGAGCAGGCTGGAGGTGAGGCTGTGAGGATGGCACCAGCAGTGATGTTCTGTTGATGCTCCCCTACTCCCATGTGCCACAGCCCTGGATGCAGGCTTGTGCGACTCCCACAGCAGCCCAGGATGGCTAAACACAGAGGACTCGAGTGAGCAGGGCTTGTGGAAACGCTCTACAAACAGGAAGCATATTTGGTGGAACAGACCAGATTGGACATACTCAGTCCCACCGCGCCTATATTTTTAGACCGGATATTTTAAACAGGAGCTTGCAAAACACAGTTTCCTGTCTAGAGTTGGCAGGTACCAACTCCTACTGAAAGGGGTCAGATTATAGCTTCAGAGGGGTAACAGAGCCCCTGGACAAGGTAGAAAGGCAAAGGAGCCCATGAATATAGGGACAAATTAAGGCTGCAGGAGCAGGACGGGCCGTAAGAGCAGGTTCCCCAATTCGAATTAAAAGACAACATCTGAACACCGTCCCCTCCCCTCATGACCTCAGCTTAAAACTTCTCTGATGAGAAAGTTGATTCCTTTTAACCAGGGAGACCTTCTTTTCCAAACCACATTTCTTATTACTTCTATTTATCCACATGCACTTCAGTCGATGGTATGAAGCTCTGCAGCGTCACTCCAGTTTGGCAGTAAATGACGTGAGGACAAGAACTACATGCCTTTTGAGCTGTGGACCCAGAGCAGGAGGAACAAGGCATGCTGCCTCTGTGTGTGCAGTAACACGACTTGAACACTGGACGAGTCAACTGACGGAGAGGTGACTGGGTTCTGCAAAGGGGACACAGAGTGTGGGCTGCGTTCAAGGACAACGTCAGCTGTAAGGTCCTGCACCTTGTTAGATTTCCACCCAGCACTTGACCATGAAGAATGACAAAACAGATGCACACACAAACAGAACAAGATGAAGGAAGACCTACTTCCGAGTAAAAGATATTTACATGTAAACACAGGATCCAAGTCAGTGGACCTCAGGTATAGCTCTAGATTTGCCGCTGACCAGCTGCACGAAGCTGGGATCACAGCAATGGATTGCTCCTTTGTTCTTAAAGCGAAAGAACAAAAGGGATCTCAGAATCAGATCCAACGAAGTCTGGAAGATCCATCTACTAACTTTTAAATTGTAGTGGCTTAAGGAACCTATTTTCAGCACTGCCTCCAGAATTGTTTTTAATAGAGTACTAGAGACCCTACCAGAGTGCACACTGCACATAGTAAGGATAAATATTGTTTTGTGATATTCTTATTCAGTTATGTCAATATCTGTGCGTATGCAGGTTGCAATGGAAAATATATCCCTGCTACCAGTCACAGCTCCGCCAAATTTTTTTTAATTGAAAGCCACCAAGTCAGTTCAACCAAGGATGGCATGTAAATATTCTCTGGCTCTGTGACCACATGTTCACATGGAAAGCTGCCTGCAAGAGGCTTGGAAAGGACCAGTGAGAAGTCTTCCCTCCCAACACTGCTCATCTGTCATTTCTGATGTAAACGGAAGACTAGGAAACCCCTCCCCTTGGGACAGATGCCTGTCTGTGCATAGATAATAACGGACTTCTTCCACAGATGCTCCCCATGCAGAACCTGAGTGCCAGGTATCTCAATACCATGTATAACACCAGCTCAAGGGAGCAAGCACGGGTCCACTGGTGATCAGGGAAGGCAAAGGTTTGTTCCTCCATCCACTGCTGGACAGATACTTCAGAGATCTGCTGGCAATTCACATACATGTAGATTCAGCAGCAGAGAGACTTGTTCCCCACTAAGTCCTAAGAAAGGCCAACTTGGAGAAGAGCCATGGGAGCAAGGAAGATTCTGCTGGCCCCTCTCAAAACTCCAGGATGAAGCAGAATCCACCAATAGCCCCCAAAACCTTCACTTCTCCAGTTGTGCTGAGTTTGGTCAACCACTCAACAGTTATTTTTATTCTTCCTTGCTATGAATTATGATCTGAGGTGCTGGTTGGAAGGAAAATTTGAAAGTAAGAAGTGACTTCACATTATAAACATGCAGACTAAGTCTAGGCTTCTGGATGAAAAATTCTCCATTAGCTAAGAACTTTTTCAGTTGTTTGAATACCTTCCATATGAATGATGGCTTATAACTTAAGGAACTCAGTTTATACAAGATGTGGAGAATATAACACATGAAAATACATAACAATAGAAAGCCATTAGTGAGGTAAATGAGGGTCTAGGAACTCTCCAGATAGTCAGTCAACAAACATTTACTGAGCACCTACTATTTGCCAGGACCTAGACATTCAAATACAGTGGGGACAGAGGAGATCCAGTGCCACTGTTTGGGAGCTTACAGTCTTCCTGAGCGAAAAGTTGCTAAATCAGCCTTCTAAATAAAGATTTAGGGAAGGGCTATCTGAGAAAGCCTCACATTCAAACTCAGAGCTAAAGGTTAAACAGGAGAAAGCCAGAGTGTAAAGAGGACAAGACAATGACACTGGGCAGATTCTCCAGCCCCCTGGGGCAGCCCTCTTCACCCCAGGACTCCTCTGTCCTTCTGCTCACACAATCACATGTCCATGGGGAAATCACCAAGTCTCTCCCACAGGTGGTGTAATCACATCACCCCACCACACCCATGGAACTTCCACCCTCCCTAATCCACACCTTCACACCTCTCTTCCTTACTGTTCCTTCTGCCTCGAATGTTTCTCCAGCGCTTTCTAAGTTGTTGAGGTTCAAATCCCAGCTCTTCCATTATATAGCTAAGTGACCTTCAACAAATTTTTTCATCTCTGCATGCCTCCAAGTCTTCCCACAACACAAAGAAGATAATGAGCCCTACCCCACACGTTCAGTATAAAACTGCACGATGATCACTACTATTACTGTGTGCTTTTGTTATTATGATTGCCATTTATTCATTACTTGGCTTTCTATATTTCACACACTCATGCAAGAGCCATCTCCCACTGCCATTCCCCAGCAAAGCCATCTTGGCTTCCTGTAGTCAATACATCCAATGCAAATATATTGTGCATACTTCTCTCTCATAGCCCTTCTGACACCATGCTGAGATTATTGTGTATATCCCTGTCCCCTGAATCCTGATCCCCTCAAAATCTGAAGCTACTCCCCACTTTATCTTGCTTCCCCAGTGACTGGAAGTCAACATACTCTCAACGAACACATTGCAAAATGGATGAATAAACCGATGATGGGTAGGCAGGTGGGTAGGGCCGTCTAGATAACTCACAGTGGCCTGTCGTTTTCTTTCAGGAGGCAGCTCTCCAAACACTCCAGCAAATGGGATGACACCCTCCTAGCTCTCTCATGAACTCTGACCTAAAATGCCAATGCCCATGTTTGCCACCAACTGAAGGGCACCTTGGGGAATAAACATATTCTTCACAAGCCAGGGGAACTGCTAACGTCAGAAAGAACAAATACCTCTGCCCCAAAACACTTCTAAATGTAGTGAGGCATGCTTGTTTTAAGCCTGAGCTAAAATGCCTGAAAGCATCTTTCTATTTATTGGTATCGTTATGTGTACAGTAACAATCCCAGAGGTAGGGCATGGCTGCACTAGCTTTATGTCTGGCAAAATCAGTGTTCATATTATCTGAACTCAAAAAGACTATAAAATTAAATTTAAGTGACTCACTTAACTACAGAAGGAGAAAAGATCCAATTTGAAAACTAAAGAGAGAAAAAGAAATAATTGCTACTGTTTGGTAGGAGTGTATTATGTAAATAAGTAGAGGGGATGTTAAGAAATGCAGAAGCCTGACCACATTTGCACAGTAATGAGGAACGAATTGGGTAGAAGGAAAAAATGTGTTCTCTTTGGTGGGATCAGAGATAGCAGCTCCTCTGGATTTCCAGCTACATTCAGCAGCCTCACTGAGCTGGGAACCCTGAAACCAAGGTCCTAAACCTGACGTGTGCTCATGGCAGAGTGGTCCATTATCACCCAACTAATCTCTCTTTGGCACATTATTTCATTGCATCTTAACAGCAGATTCTAAGATCCTCAAAAACACTCCATTCCAAATTAAAGGAGGAGTTTACAATGTCACAAGAAAGCTGAAAGCAACGTTAGCCCAGTTGAGGACCACACGCCACTGCTTTTCTCATTTGTATAAAACTTAGGAATATTTGGCTGAGAACTTTATTACCATTAGGCATTTCCCATAGTGAAATCTCAATTTGGAAGGCAGGGTCCCCTCTAAAACAACCGTAGGATAAAATCCATTTTGATAAATGGAAAAAGAAGAGAACACAGGCAAATGACATAACTCTGTCTAACACACGTCTAGACTCCTAGGCATGAGAGAAATCCTTTGACCTTAAAACAACTTGCAGATTACACTGAATGTAATGGTTTCTCAAGAAGATTGCATGGCCCCTCTTGCAAATCTGTTTTACAATTTCGCACACCGGTCACAAATTTGGTGGAAGGAAGGAGACATTGACAATCCCTCATAGTGCTAATTTTTTTAAGCTGCAAACAAAGATTTATTTAGGAAAGAAAGGATTACACACTTCTCAAAGAGTGAGAAGCCCAATTTAATTTTTAAATTTATCTTTATCCAACAAAATACTCCAGCCAAATTGGAATGGCAAAACTTCTTATTTCTGGGGTACAAGCAATACAACCAATTTCCAAAGGTCTTACAAGGGGTCCCTTAAATATATGCGCATGTTTACCCCAGGTAAGAATCAGATCCATAAAAACCTATAAGCTCTGGCTGATGGGGGAGGGGGGACGGGATAATATTCTAGAATTGTTGAGCTCTCTGCAAGCTATATACCCAGAGAGACTGCTCCATGAAGCAAAAGAGTCCCTAAGTACTTTGTACTTTTTAACCCCAAGCCCAATGTAGTAGCTAGCAGATTCACTATGTGCCCAAGTCTACAGTGGTAACAAACTCCAGAAAGATATCAGGCTCGCCTTGGCAAGCTATCATGGAGAGTAAAGAAAAAGAAATGAACACCACCCAGAAACCTTGCCTGACACCAAAAAAAACCCAGAGTGCAGGACATTTTATTCTCTATGAATTTGGTACAGTATTTCTCTATGATTACTGTAGCACGCAATGTTCTTATAAGGTTATGAACTGGTTTTGAATGGTTTCCACTGCTAGAATTTAACACTGTACTAAGTGTGATATATCTCAGCCATGATTAATCCTGCCCAGTTCTGCAGCAAGCTTGTATAAAAACCAACTTGAAATACAGGACTCTTAAAGCCCTTGCCAAATCTGCAAGACGTGATATTAACACGGCTCCAATCCAGGCAAGCATGTCTAACGTGCACATAGACAATCTACATGTTTCCCTCTGTGCTTTGCAAGCAGCTATTTATCCTATCACAAAAGCCTAGAAAAATGTGGTGAGCGCAGCCTTGGCCTACTTTACAGCAGCATTATTAATACTGCTCAACAACAAAGTCGAATTACAGATAAAATCTGAAGAGGCCCATTATTGTTTTTAGAGGGAGCTAAATAAGCTACATAATTTGTTTGGGGCTGAAGAAAGCCCTGCCCAACAGGACAGGAGAGGAAATGCTCAGGGCCAAGTAGCCACTGGAGCTCAGCAACGTGTAAATCCCCATCTCCAACGCCATGAATTAAAGCAGATGAAAGTTTTAAAATGTCAGGCGAGTCCCTGGGGATGGATATGCTTTATGTTTTTTATACAGTGAACATTAATTTCAAATGGAAAGGGAAAGCAGCCATTTTCTCCATTTTTCCTTAAGTTCCATGTGTCCACTTTTAACAGACCAGTCTCAGGGGAATTGATGCTGCGCTGAGTCAAGCAGTCAGGCTCAAGGTAAATGTAAGGTCCTTGTGAGGAAGAAAATAAAAATTCACCAGCCCCTTCCAAGAAGCAGCCCCGAGATGGAGAATTTGAATTGCAGTTAGACAGCAGAGGTTCAAATCCTGTGTCCAGCTCTTTCTAAGTATGTGGCTTTTGGAAATCCCAATTTCAGCAGTCAGTTTTCTTCTTCATGGGGTTACCAGATAAATAAAATAGTATATATAGATACTTATTCCTTCCTCATGGGGTTACCAGATAAATAAAATAGTATATGCAGATACTTATTCCTTCCTCATGGGGTTACCAGATAAATAAAATAGTATATGCAGATACTTATTCCTTCCTCATGGGGTTACCAGATAAATAAAATAGTATATGCAGATACTTATTCCTTCCTCATGGGGTTACCAGATAAATAAAAT
>PVKS010004042.1:0-97293 GCA_004027875.1 Aplodontia rufa
TTACTATAATTATGAAAGTCACTAGAGTTTATCTAGCATGAAATAATTTTATTTATGATTTGCAATCGTAGTTACATGGCATCCATCTTTACAGCTACTATGGAATTGTCTTTTTTTTTAAGAGAGAGAGAGAGACAATGAGAGAGAGAATCAATTTTATTTAGTTTTTCATGTGGCTTCCATTGCTCCAACACTTAGTTGTATATGTGGTGCTGGGGTTCAAACCTGTATCCTCATGCATGCCAGGCAAACACCTTAACTGCCGAGCCACTGCTTCAGCCCTTGAATTGTCTTTATAGCTCTCAAAAATAGTAAACTAACTTCCTTTCCTGTTGAAAGCAAACCTGCATGTTTATTATGAAATACAATATATTTATACAATCATAACTCTAAAGTTGTAAATAATCATAATTTCCCCATGATTTGGAATGAATCTCTGCTTTTGAAAAATCCATCTCTGTTTTACCAGAAGATTAATGACATATAAATCATTATCATATTTGAGCATTATTTGTAATCCTTTGATTATTTCCCTACCATCTCAGTACTATAAATTATGATTTAAATCTCTGGTAAAGTTGATAATAATGAGCTTTCTTTAAGAAATATGTTTTGGACTGAGGGCATGTGGTTCTGTAGTAGAGGCCTTGCTTAGCATGCGTGAGGACCTGGGTTCAGTCTCTTGCACCACCAAGTGAAATAAAGAAATGACCCATTTTCCAAGCAACTCATTTATAAAGGAAGGATTGCACACAACTCACCAGTGGGAATCTGCTTCTTTCAGTTTTGTATAGCAAGACAGTGAAAAAGACAATCAGAGAGGACTTCTGATTTTCACTCCTCCATGATAAAATAGCTTGCCCACCCTCTGAGAACAATTGAAATTCTGCACACCCTGTTTTTACACATTGGTTGACAGACCGCTGAAAATCATGATACTTGGGAGGAGGGAAAGAAGTTAGGAGAGCTCTTAATTGCTCTAGATTTCTGTCAGGAAATATCCCAGGACCATATCGTAAGAAGGGGAAACCGAAGAAGTCTCCTGAGCTGAGCTACCAAAGATTGGAGCACACGGAGTTTAGGAATCCAGTCTGACATGGTTGTAGCCATCTTGGTCATAACTGCCAGCTTGCTCATGAGGTAACCCTGGAACGCATTGCAAACTCAGCAGGACAAAGTCATTAGGATAGCTGAGCATTCTGTGCTGAGCACTGCCACCTGGACTGTCTCAACTAACACTTGACGTGTTAGTTTTTAAGAAAGCTCAGGTACATTCTAGTTGGCCACAGGTCACTTTTATCTAGCTTAACATTTAAATCATTTCATCTTGCCTCAGGACACAGGGGTCCTCCTGTCTTGCTGCTGCTCAAGGTGTCCTTCTGTCCATATGTCCCCAAAAAATTGCATTTTGTATATTCCTGAATTTGTTAGACTTTTTCTTTGGTCTCTTGGCACCTTACACCTTTGGTGCCCAGTTCTATACACAGGGCTTTCCCTAGACTTGGAGGCTGAAGAATTTTCCAGAGACAATACTAGAGAAGAAGGAAATGCAAAGGAAAAAAAAAATCTCCTTAAGGGTGAAATCCTCTAGATCAGACAAAGAACTACCTGGGAGCTGTAAACAGAATATTTCCAGCTAGCTGCGTGCTGGCTAGCCAGAGCGAGCAGCTCATTGCTGAACCCCAGAGTCATGTCTTAGGAGTAGTGTCAAGCAAACTCCAGAGTAAAGGCCATTCTTAACCCACCCCTGTCCTGCTTCTTAACTATTAGATGCTGATTTTGATCATGGTGACAATGTGGTAAGTCAGAAACTTAATTTTCCTCAGCCCTCCTTGCAACTAGATTTGGTCATGTGATAGCTTCATATAGTTGCAATATCTAAAATCACTGTGAGAGGTTTTGGAAATTCTTCTTAAAAGGGGTCCAATTCTTCTGGCTTATGTCTTTTTCACTCTTACTCATCCCCTTCTTGCTCAATGGAATTTCAAAGTGATGTCTCACATGCAGCAGCCTTTGTGACAGTGAGGTAACAAGCTTGACATCCGAGGCACAGCGGAAGGAAGCTAAAGGAGCTTGTGGGAGCCCCTTGGTAGCTGAGTACTTTAGGGCTGGGTACAAATCTGTCTGTACATAAGTTTCTGAGTGGTAAAATTGGGGCTACAGCACCTACCTCTTGGGGTTGCTGTGCGAATTAAATGGTTAATGTGTATAAAGAACAGAATAGAAGAAAATAGACACTTAGAAAATGCTCAGGAAGTATTAGCCACAATTATTTTAAATAGATGTACTTAGAAAGTATTAAAGCTATGATATGAATCTTATCAGCCACAAACAGCTGTGCTTTTCATTTTATTTAACCCTTCCTTCTGAGGTCTGGGGAGTAGCTCAGTGGTACATACCTAGAATGTATGGGACCTGAATTTGATCCACACAAACGTGAAAAAATTTAAAAAATAAAAAACAAATTTACAGGGGCTGGAGTGGAGGCTCAGCAGTTACAGTTCTTGCCTGGCATGCTTGAGGATGCAGGTTCAAACCCCAGCACCACATACACAACAAAGTGTCTAAGCAGTGAAAGCCACCTGAAAAACTAAATAAAATTCTCTCTTTCTCTTTCTCTCACTGTCCCTCTTTCTAAAAAAGAAAGAAAGAAAGAAAAGAGAAAAAAAACACATTTACAAAAATCTCCTTTTGTGAGACCTTAGAGCTTTAAACATTTTCTTAAAGATTTACGCTTCTCTTTTTAAGACAATTTTCAGTTGATTTTTAAATGATCATATTTCAATGAAAACACATTCGTTCTTTCCTTCTGAAAATTAAATACTTTCTGGACATAAAAAGATAATGTAGGTTGACAAATGGAATAATTCTGTTATCTCACTTCAATAATATTTCAAAAGGTAATTGTGTTTTGAGGTAAAAGAAAACATTACAAAATAATCAATAATCAGTTTTCTAGTTTTGGCACATTAAGATATTTTTAGCAGTGTTAGTGATTTACATTTTATAATGATTTTTTTACATGGCAATCTTTTGAGCACGAAATTCTGTTTTCTGCAAAGAAATGTAATGAAGAAAAAAGTGAATCTTATTAAAATTGGTTACATTGACTGCTTTCATTTCCAATAGGCAAACATAATCCAAATTGAAACATGTATGTAAGCCAAGGGAAAATTACTATTAATAAAGAGTACATCCAAATGTCAAAACCTTGCAGAATTTGTAGTTTTGGAAATGTGCTCCAAAATCCAAATGTCATAAACCTTCAAGTGACCTTTGTGTTCCAAACAGTAACCAAATGGCCAAATCTGGCTTGTGTTACCATGGAGACACGCTTTGATGGAAAGACCTCTGATGAGGTTGAGCAGCGTGAATGATTAGGGGGTGGTGTTGTGATAAATAAGGATGTGTGTCAGTATAGCACACTCTGCAAGGGTGTGTGTGTTTGTGTGTGTATGTGTGACAGAGAGTTGTAGATAATATTGTTTAAGAAAATATCTGATATCAGCTCATGTCCATAAGTGATAAGCAAGTCAGAGATGTTTTTTAATATTCTCTTTGGGTTTCTTAATATAAAACCATAAGATGTGGAAAAGACATCAAATCCAATTTAAGGACAAAAGTTAATCACAAGCATAATTTATTTTGGTATGCTTCTCAACAAATATTTGATGTTCTAAAAATACTGTAAAATAAAGTAAATAAACAATTATCACAGAACTACCAGCCCAAGCATGCTGTATAGATGGATTTTCTGTTGTTAAACAGGAACTGGTCACACATTCAATTAATTCGATTCCAGTCACAAACATCTGTGTCTATTATGTGGGAGACATTTTTAGGTGTGATGAGACTACAAAGATAATGAAGTACCTTAACCTTCTCTCAAAGAGTAATAAGTTCACAGGCATTAAATTCTGATTTTTTGCTACAACTTATTCTTACCAGATTCAAATTAAGGACCATAATGATTCACTGGAGGAAAATATCAATATTTGATTATGAGGATAAGATTAAGTCTTTAAGGAAGATAAAGCCCTCAAGATGTACTAAGAAATTATAAAAGAAATATGTAAGCAAGAATCACTAGAATAAGGAAGACTCAGATGAAGGAAAACAGAACATATATACCTATAAGCTACCTAGAGGGTATGAAAAGGAACCCTGAGAGAAATGAGAGTCGGTCAAATAGGCAGTCTCCTGTCCTTTTATCATCATAGTCATCTTAAAGAAAACATGTTAAAAATGGACAAAATCCATAATAACATGGGAAACCAAAAGGAGTGTTATCATTGTGCAGAAATTTTGAAAAATCTTTGATATAAAATTGGTCAGGATCAAGTTTATGGAGAAATATAACTGGAGGAAACCACAGGGAATCAGCAATGTTCTCCAGGTAGGACAGGCTCAGGGGAGCAGTACCCCAGAGGCATAAGGTCCCAGGAAATGCAGGGAGTGTTGGGGCAATTGCGTCTTAAGTAGAAAAATTAATGGGTCTTTCTTTCTCCTCCTATTCTGTGGACAACAGAGCCATTTGCCCACAACCTAATGCTTCAGGGTGGGGCTGAGCGCCCGCTATAGGCAGGCCTCAGAAAGATGCCAACATATGGGAGAGATGGGGAGCCTTCACTCTCAGAAAACAACTACATCTGCACCTGGAAAGCGGTGAAAGTGTGCAAATGTTCTTGCCCTGTATATGGAGATGACAAGAGTACCCTAGACTTAGAAAATAGGGTCTGTATTAGAAAAATACAAATGCTAGAAAAGTAAGGATTGTAAATCTTTACATTTACAACTTACATGAACAACTTCCCAACAAAAAGAGAAAAGTTTGTGGGGAGAGGAAGTAAATATTTTTCAAGTGAGTCACTAGGGGTAATTGTGAGTGGTGACACTTTCAATTCCACTCCTGAATTTCAAGAACTTTGAATTTGGCTATGAGAGAAGTCACACCATATTTTGGACACTGATTCAGAGAATGTATATTCTCTAGCCCTACAAGCTCTTACTACCTACCTGGCATGGTAACAGAGTCTTCAAAAAGCCATTGCACTATTCTAGAAAGCCAGATGCTTTGGGATGTGGGGGAAATAGTAAACCAGTGAATTTTATGAGCATGTGTCCATTGCTTCAATTCTTTTGCTGAGAAATGAATTCTTTGGTCGGAACTAAGGCTGTGTGGGCTACCATGATGGTGGCAAAGACTTTCTGTAAAATGGCTTGGGCAAAGGTATTGCATACAGGAAAGGCAAATATGTATTTAGAGTATGTATCAACTCCAGTAAGAACATAACACTGCCCTTCTATGATGTAATTGGTCCATTGTAATCAACCTACCACCAGCTAGCTGGCTGCTCACCCTGGGGGACCTTGTCATACTAGGGACTCTGCTGAAGGCCAATTAAGTTCTCTCAGCTGGGCCCAAAGCCAGGTCAGCCTTGGTGCGTGGAGGTTCATGTTGCTGAGCTCATGCACAACCTCCACCCCTACCACCACAGTGTGAGTTCCAGAAGCAAAGATGAGTGGTCGGCTGGGTCCATGTATAAACGTGGATGAAGTTCTTAGCATAACATTGAGCAGCAAAGTCAAACACAAACAGCTAAGATACTTCAACGATTCCATCATATAAAGTTCAAAAATAGATAGAACCAAAGGACGGTAACAGAATTCAGGATGGTGGTTCCCCGTGGAGGGGGAAGTTCCTAGAAAAGGGTGAAAAGCAGCCTCCTAAGGGGCTGGAGCGGTGGCTCAACAGTTGGAGCACTTGCCTGGCATGTGTGAGGACCCAGGTGTGAACCCCAGCACCACATACACAACTAAGTGTTGGAGAAACAAAGGCCAGATGAAGAAAATAAAAAAATAAATAAAAGTGATTCTCTCTTTTTCCTTCTCTCTCTTAAAAAAAAAAATTCAGAGCGCTTGCCTGGGATGCATGAGGATGCGAGAGTTCAAACCCCAGTACCACATATATAACGAAGTGCCAGAGCAACTAAAGCCACATGAAAAACTAAATAAAATTGAATCTTTCTCTCTCTCCCTCACTGTCCCTCTCTTAAAAAAAAAAGGGAAAAAAAGCCTCCTGGGTGCTGGTGTTCTGTATCTTAAACTGGACGGCTGTGCTACATGGCACTTTGTGAAAATGTATCCTTCTGCATGGTTACAGATACCAACACATATGAGACACAACAGAGTTAACTTTTAAAAAGTGACTGGGTATTTAGGAGGCAAAAGTAGTAGCTACTACAGATGGAATGTTTGCACTTCTGTCCCCAAAATTCATACTGAAACATAAACCTCAAGGGTATTTGGAGGCAAGGCATTTGGTAATTACATCATAAAGGCAAAGTCCTCATGAACGGGATTAGTGCTCTTGTAAAGAAGACTCCAGAGAATTCCCTCAGCTTTTCTGCTATTTAAGATGACAAGATAGCCACCTATGAACCAGGAAGTGAACCCTCACCAGACACTGAATGTGCCTGCACCTTGATCTTGGACTTACCAGACTGAAATCTGTTGTTCATAAGTTGCCCAGCCCATGGTATTTCGTTCTATCAGCCCAAACAGATTATAACAGTAGCTTACTTAGTTCACATTAATTTTTCAAGTAATTCAGCAGCTTCAGGAAGGAGGAAAATTCAGCAAACAAAAGCACTGACAAAAAAAATTCGGAGAAGGAGAATTTGTTTCAACATTGAAAAGATCAGGGCCAACTTGTAGACACAAAGGAAAGAGAAAGTTTAAAGAGTTTGAAGTTGTCTGGAGCCAGCTGGAGAGAAAGAGAAGGGAGCAAGAAAGCATTTTCCTCAGGAAAGACAGGCAAAAGGATAAAGAAAGCTGATGCTTTGGGGAAAAAAATTCTGAAATGAAGATTGTTTTATTAAAGCATCTCAATCTTCTTTAGGCACAAAGCTAAGAATGTTAGGAAAGCTATTCCTACCTTGTCAAGAAGGGTAGCTATTGCCTGATGAAGCTGAAGATTTAGATGGGATGGGTTAGGTGACAGTGACTATTCCTTAATGATCATGTGCTAAACCATGACCTGTTTTAAAATGCATTAAGTGACAACATTCATATCTTACATAAAAGCTAGGAAGGGAGCATTGAGTGACTTCTACTATAACAACTATACAAGAAACACTTGTATTATTGCCTTTCTTATACGGGATGCATCAGTAAAATAACCAGTGGAGTGGTTATATGAAAGAAAGATCCTTGAAAAATGAATGAACAAAGTGGAACTTGAAAACTAAAGAACAGTTGCTCTGTACTTGTAAAAGGGGAGATGCTCAGGAACTGCAGTGCATACGGAAGCAAGAGCACCTAGCCAGGAGGACTCCTGGGACGACAGCTGTCCCGGGTCAGCAGCAGCTGCGTTGCCTGCCGCTGGCTCTCTGGTATGGTTCGCTGGTAGCATGGGCTGATGACCTGTTGGCTCTGCAGTTGCACACATGTTGGGTCAAGTCTGACATCCTTGAGTGGGAGCCTCGAGGAGCCCTGTACACAAACAAACAGCAGTTTCATCTTTGCCACTTTAAATGAAAACTTTTTGAGTGTCCTCAGACCCATAGTGACCTTGAGTTTTGTAAAGGTTCTGGTGGGGTACTGAAGCTGGGCAGGTTTGCAAATGGAGCAGCCCTGATCAAGAAGTTTCACCTGAAGAAATGGGGAAAAAAATGGCCCTCTTGACCAAGTTAATTTAGCATAAAATCATCATTGATAGTGAAACAATAAAGTATGAAACCACCAAAGGAGCCCCTCTTCCATCCGTGGTAGCTTCTTCACCTCAGAATGACAATGTCAGAGGTTGCTCTTAACTGGAGGAGGCAATTGAGAAGGTGTGGATTTTGGGACCAAGTAAATGCTTGGGTGGTCTCCAAACATTGGGTGCTGTTTGTGGGTTAATTAAAATGAAATTATTTTCTTCCAAAACTTAAAAATGTGTTATTTTTGCAGAGCTGAGGATCAAACCCAGCATCCTATCCCAGCACTGGACCACTGAACTATGTCCATAGCCTAACATTCATTTTAATATTCCCATTACATGACTTTGAGTCCCCCAACACCCCTGCTAAACAGCAAGTGCCATCACTCAGTTTGTAGCCCCAAAACCCTTTACTCTGGAATGTCCAGGAGTTCGAGATGCTTCTTAGCCATAAAGGTCAGTTTTGTGGGTCTCACCACTCCAGTGAGTTAGAAGAAAGTCTCTTGGTAACACAGAAGCTTAGAGATGTCTTCCCAGTAGCCCAGGAAACCAGAGCTGCTGTCATTTCCCCATTCTTGTTAACAAGGAGAATAAGGTGCAAGCAGATTGGGCTGCTGGCTGAAGATCACATGTCTAGATTTTTCTTTATTGGGATCTAAAATTACAAATTCAGTGTGCTTTCCATCATTGCAAATTAGGCAAATGCATAACAGAAAATGAAGAAGAGTTTTTGACTGTTTGGGGTAGGATGATGGTGGTGAGTCCGCCCCCCCACCCCATTTTCTTAAGTCAATATGCACCAGATAAACACAATAATCTTTCTGTAATTCAAGAATACAAAATGAAAATAAAATGGGAGTTGATTGGAACCTTGCATTCAAATTTCTTCATTCAATGCTGTCATTGCTTATGGAAAAAGAAGAAAATAGAGATTTTCCAGACATGTACCTTATCATCTTATTATCATGTTTCATTTCTCTTTGGTATGATGGCAAATCTATGTGCTCTACTCTTTTTTCTAAACTCTATATTCCATGATACAGGTTTGTATTATGCAGGAGAGGAACAATCAAAACAACAAAAACCAAAAACTCAACTATGTCATCCACTTCTAATTTTAATTCTTTTTGTCTTTCCTGAAAACTTGACGGTGTTTTATCTCATTCTCCTCCTTTCTCAACCTGCACTGTCTCTGGAGTCTCCAGAGTCTTTCAGCCTAGTTAAATTGCTGGATATAGATTTTTTCTTCTTCTTCCATCTTTGTTTGTGATCCAGTATAAATTGCAGGGTTGATATTTTGTTGTTATTTAAAACCACACTTAGATTTTCATTGATCTGTCATATTAGTAATTATGAACTATCGTTAGACTTCTCAAACCTTCATGTCCTTTATTCTCAGCAGATGATCTTGCTTCCCTCTTAACTGAAAGAGAAAAAAAAAAAAACACATATGCGATTGGTAGGTATTTCTGTTTTCTACAAATCTCTCCCCTCTCTCACCTCAACACTGTCATTTTTATCTGTTTACTAGAACCCCACCTTGGACCAAAAAGCTCATCCCTCCAGCCAAATTTTGATTCATATCAATTAACACATGACTTCTGAACTCTCTCCTTTTACAAAATGGCTTGAAAGCAGAATAGCAAATTTATTATTTATATATCAACCTCTAAAAACATATCTAAACAAGTCTTTGGATATATGGATAATGGGATGAGATATGTCTCTGTAAGTCCTGAAGGATCCCAGGTATTTCAGAATCATTCTCATCATCCTCCCTGGCTACATTCTTGTCTTTCTTAAAAAAACAAAAACAAAAAACAAAAAACCAACTGACAACCTGAAAATACCTTCTTCTGGTTCACTCAAAATCCTAAATTCAGCATTGGGATCCCGTCCTCAGCTTCCTACCTTGTGATGTGAGCAGCCTTCTGGGTTCTGCTCCCTCCATCCCTAATTAAAGCTTGGTCTTCATTTTTAGTCTTTCTGTAAGGTTGCTGAGCTGGCCCCACTACCTGCACACTCATCTGGCCAAGTTCATCTCACCAGTTCCCACTTCCACCACACCTCTGTCTCCTTTTTCCCAAGGTTCTCCCACTTATTACTAGTAGTCTACAGTTTTTCCACTTTCCTTGATAAAAATAAAAAAGATTTTCATGCACTTTCTTTTAATTTCCTAAGATTAAAAGGACAAAGGCACAAGATATCCAGAGGAGGTGTTGGGGAAAGGAAAAGGCAAGGGAGAAAGAATGCAGGGAGGATGAGCTTGAGGTCCAAGAAGTTTGTCATTAGAGTAGGCGTGAGCCACGTGTCTGGTTCCTCAGTGAAGTTAAAAGGACAGTAAACTAGAAAAATGTTGTAGATTTGTACTCTGAAAAAGCTTAATAATAACTTCATGATTCAAAATCATACATAGGAACAAAGAAAGGCTCAAAATTTAGCTATAAAAACTTAATTAACTAGATTTGAAATGCACAAAATTATATGTTACAGTAAAACCCAAGAGAGTACAAGTTGATTGTTGTGTGTTAATCAGTTTTGCCCACTATCCCTGCTCCAAACAGGATGTCATAATCAGATGGTCATAGAAATTAATCCTTTGACCAGAGCTACTCTAAAAAGAGGGTGATGAAAAAAATTCTTGTTTTCTCAGGGTGATTTTTCGATTTAGGGCACAAGATATAGAGAGAATGTGTTGCCCATTCTCCAGCTGGCTCTAGGAAATGAATGAAAATATGAAAGATTTGTAGCAAAGAATGTCAAGGAGGAAGCCAAGTCTCAATAAAAATTGTGTATACGGAATCAGATTCATGGGGTTTAAAACTTTGTGTTCACTCTGAAAATAAGAGTGGTGTGAACACGTCAGTAATAAATTTCTGGAATAATGCCTCCCCCCTCCTCCGTAAAAGGCACATCCTATAGTGGACACTTACAAAAGTAAAGAAACCTTTTCTTTGTATATACATACACATGCATATCTTTTTAATTGGCACGCACTACATAATTTAATCAGTTTAAAAATGACATTTTGAACTTAACTAGCTACTATGAAAATGAAAGTTCATAATCATTGAATTTAATCAGCTGCATAGTTATTTTGCAGAAGCTGAACTAAGATATGACCTGGGAGATCTCTAAACATTTTTTCAGAACAGTTTATTATTCCATTTAAAAGACTAATTTAAAAAATGAACCTTAGATTGTATCTTAGGAACAGGAGAATTTTACAATATTATCTATCTTAGATTAAATTTGTATTTCTTTTTCCTTTGGGATTGTGTGGGTCATAAAGAAGAGCTGAGTTAGGAATGCAGGCATGTAGGCTTATGAGAGCCTGGATACCGTCAGCCAGTGTTCTCCATTCCCATAGAGGTTGGACTGCCAGGCGCACGTGGTAGACAGACTGCACAGATTTTGATTCTCCGTTAGGTGCTAATGCCAAACCCAGATCCACTCTGCTATCTCATTATTAATACTCTTCACTTTAACACTGTTAGCTAGAAATGACCTTTCAACTCTTTTTATCAAAACTTCAATTTAAATAAATTAATCTTGTTCAGAATTCTCACATCAGACACCAAATATTTGATGGAAAAATAAACTTAGCACTGTGTTGAGACATTCCATGTGCTTTTCACAAGACAGAAAGTTTCTCCTGATCCTTGTAGTTTGTCATTACTCCCATTTTACAGTTAAGGAATGTAACACTCAGACTTATATGGGAGCTTGGGTCAAAATTCAGATTTATTTGACTCCAAATTGTGAGTTCTTTCACTTATCCTGTACATTTTCCCAAAAAGGAGAAATTAAATCTACCGATTGAACGAATGTTTGGGGATTATCAAACCCATTTCAATCCTGTATTCAATTCCTGTTCCTACTGCCAAAGATTTAACAACCGCCCCCCCCCCCAAAAAAAAAAAAAAAACTCAGGATATGCCAAAACTCCAGAAGCATTACCCTCAAACTGAGAACACTAATAACAAAGTTCCCCTCAAAATATTGAATGGTGTTGAACTTGTATGAATAGTAACTCTATGGAGATTGGAGCCGCATCCATGTTTTGGGTGGCATGTTACCTGCTACAGTGTGCTCATAGCTTCAAACAGGAAACTGCTTATGGACTACAACCTGGAGCCCTTTAACCAAGAGTTGCTCCCTCACTTATCCCTCTTGTCCCTTTTGATGTTGAAGTTACAAAACAGTTAAAAACACAGTTATATCTAGACAAGTAGGTATGGGATATAACTAAAATAACGCCAGCCATGAACACTTTATCTCACATTAAGTCACCAGATTAGCAGCCTGGCCACCCCAGAAAGTGGAAGTCAGGAATTATTAGTTTTGAGGGAAAAGGTCATAAAGATTGAAGAACTTTGAGCAAATTTGGTAAGATTCTACATTGAAAGAGAATTCTAGGGGATGGGGCACAGCCCAATTACAGGCATTTTCCCAAGAATGCACCATGCCCTGGGTCTGATCCCTAGCACCGTTAAAAATAATAACAAAATAAATAATTTAAAAAAATTTAAACCATCTTTTGTGAATAGAGACTATTAAGATGTCCTTCGATACTGAAATTTTATGATAAAATAATGTTACAGAAATCAAAATTTTAAAGTCAGTTTTCTTAGAGTCAACTTTGAGTAAAAGGAAAGTCAATCAACATGAATTTTTAAAATTTCAAATATGGAAAAACAGGCAAATAAAAACTTCCACCTAAATTCTTTGACTATATCCCTTCTCAGTGCGCCCACACAGGCCAGAGGATGTCATTACCGTAGGCTAAACTCCACGCGCCCTCTAGCGCAGCCCTATGGAAATGCAGCTACTAGTCTGCTTACGTAAGCTGTCTTGTAAGATTTTCCAGAGTATCTGTGCTTAAAATCTCTGTGACCCTCCACAGCCTGCTCATACTGCTACGTTTCCTCAAGGCTCTTAAAAATCCAGTATTTTACAAGATTTACTTCTAATCTATTCTCAAAAGTGTCTTATAAGGATGCATGGAATATGATACAATTGGAAACGTTAGACTATACTGAATGATAAAAGAAAAACAAGGATGAGGCAAAGGGATCAAGAAATTAGATGAAGATACATAACATACCACCTGACCATTCTTCCATCGAAGAGATGTACAGTTAACTGCACATATTTATACTATTTGCAATAGACCAGGTTATGCTATGGTAAAAGCAATAGCAACATCTCAGAAGCTTATGACAATATTTGTTTCTCATCTAGGTTATAGATTTTTCTCTGGTTTCTATTTAGTAGCTATTGGCATTCCTGGGCATTCCTGACTGTCATTTTGACGCAGGGAAGGAGTTTTGAAGGGTCTAGTCTTCACAGGCTTGGTCATGATCAATCTACTCACTCTCATTGGCCATCCTCATGACTCCATCCGGCTGGGTGGATAGGTAACTCTAATCTTCCAAGTGGGAAGAACAAGGGTAGCTATTGGTGGGCACCTGGCGCCCACTGCAGTGTTCTAGGGGTGCGAAAGGAAACCAGAAAGGCTCTGATTCATAGTGTTCTGAGACAAAAAAACAAATACAACAGCTCAGAACAATTACAACTATTTTTGATTCTACTTTCAGATAGGAATTTCTCCAGGATTCCTCATTAAGAGGAATATGTATAACATAAACTATTTCATTATAATGCTTTCACAGACTTTTCTCAAAAGTCACCTATGTGAGCTCATGACATCACAACAACCCACAATTTGTTTAAACAGAAGACTCAAATATTTGTTGTTTAGGTATCTACTTTTCTGCCAAATGCAGCTTTCCATGATGTATTTTAGCATTCCACCTTGAGTTATGGTGCTTAGTAATTTGAAGGGCGGCAAGCACTAGATTGGGTTTTTTAGGAAACTTCTTTTCTCACAGGTGAGAAGTAATTCACCTTCAACTATCAACTTTAGGCCAGTTAACATCCAAATATGGGAATCAAGAAACCAACAAGGCTCATGCCTAATTGGAAATTTATTCTATTCTTCTGAGGTGAGTGGGGTGAGAATCTGCTGGTTGGATAAAGATCCTCTTCAGAGAGTTCTAAATTTTCCTTGTTGTTCAGATAAATGGTCCAATAATAGACCTCTCAAAGTTCTATTTTATAACCAAGGACAAAATAGTTTTCACCTAAAATTTGTGTGGCAAATGTAATTAGATGTTCTCTTCAGCTACATTTAATTCAACCACGTTTTAGCAGTTCTATTTTTAGAAAAATCTTTCAAGATAAACCAAATGAGCAAGATCCTCTTCAGTGCAGAAATTTTACAGTAGAATAGGATACAGACAGGAATACTTCATTTTATAGACAATTTTGGCCACAAATTCTGTTTATAACCAATCTAAATCTTCTAAAATAATAATAAACTTTAATTGAATGTCCGCTGTGGCCAATGTCACAAGTAATCACTTCAAACGCACTATCTCATTTAATTTTCACAACAGTGTTAGGTGACAAAGAACCGTTATTAATCCTCATCATCAAGTGGGGTAGAGTGAAGATATATAACTAGTCTAAGGATAAACAAGGTATCAAGTGGTGGAGATGGGGGTTTAGAAAAGTCCTGCTGTATCTAAAACACATTCAATTTTTTTAATTGAGAAATTTATTTGTTAGAACACATTCATTTTGCAATTATACTTTCACCTTTCATGAGTAATATCTTCACTTTTAGAAAAATGTAACTCTGGCTTCCATGCACAGAAAGAATTTATTAGCAAGATCAATTTTGGATAGTGAAAGCATCAACTCTGTACAGAGGCAAACTTGTCTTTCTGTCTTTGGTGCGTTAAGCGCATCCAAAAGGAGAAAAGCGGGAGGATTCAACAGAACCGTATTTTCCATTGCAGGGATTTTTAACTGCTTGCTGTCAGAGGCCATTTCCACCTGTCTCTTTGCCAATGAATATTGATGTTTGAGATTTCCACCAGTATCAAAACACAGGGATTTCTACTGTGCACCTACAGTTTAGTCCCATATTCTGTCATGGAATTAAAAGCGAAAGAAAAGCTTCTGTACTGTTACAGACTTTGACCTGGATGTGATGGTTTAAACACCTGTATTCCCTGCACTTTCTTGAAGCAACTTGCTTAAAGTAGCTCATTTCCAACACACTTTACCCCAAGTAAAGAGCACAACGTCAGGCAGCAGGGTTACTGGCTTGCTATCCTCACTGTTGTTACAGGCAACCAAAATTCCCTTTGTAGTTCTTGGGTTCTCGTCCAAGCAATAGTTTCTAATGTTGTGAAGATAAGCCACCTTTTGAAGGAGAAAACATTTCTGATGATCTTCCATGCTAGCCATTGTGTTTTGACAACCATTAGCAGAGAAAATACATGATGACAAAGAACGATGACAATTTCAGCCATACCCTTGATTGCATGTATTACTGTACTGGCAATCACAACCTTACCTATATGAATGTGATATACATTGTACAGATATGTGCAATTTGTTTCCATCTGTAAACAAAATTTGGCCTCCATATGGGAGGCATCCAGTTCATTGAAAATGATTTCAATAGAATTATTCTCTACTTAAACTTTTTTGAAGACTATCAACCTTTCTTACATTCTTGATCTCCCTCTTACCCTAATGGAATCCCGTGAGATTTTTTGTAATTTTGAAGACCCTCCAAATCTGAACAAGATAGAGCCTATTTTAAATCTGTGCACATATGCATGTTGAAGAGCTTAGGGATAAAATACATGGATGTCTGCTTTGAAAAATGAAATGGTTAAGTCAAGAGCTGAGGTGCGTGCCTGTAATCCCAGGTACTCTGGAGGCTGAAGCAGGAGGATTGAAAATTAAAGGCTAACTGGTCAGCTTGCAAAATCCTATTTCAAAATAAAAATTATAAAGGGCTAAGGATGTAGCACAGTGGTAGATAGATGAAAATATAGTAAAGCAAATATAGCAACACATCTTTGATTGTAGAATCTAAGCAATGGACATAACGTGTGCTTACTGTACAATTATTTTCATTTTTTCTACATATTTAAACATTGACATAATAAAATGTTGAGAAAAATATTTGCATTATCATACAAATTCACAAAGTAAAATCCTAGTCTATTTTTAATATTAAAATTAACTGCCTTCAGTGTAGGACAATACTGTTCTCATGCCTCTTAATATTTCTCTTCTCTGACTTCTGATCTCTAGTTGGAAAAATCTGTAGAACATCTGCCATAGGCTGGGACTTCAAGGATTCGAGGTTAGATGAGCATTGTCAAAGCTGAGGTCTGAGTTGAGCTGTGCTGGAGGGTTGGCCCCAAAGGAGGTAGTCAGAAATACAAATTATAGTTTTAAAGGGAGAGTGTCATATAGGTCTCATCTAGGCTGCTGCTTGTATTTAAATAGGTGCTGGGCCTAAGGCAGTAAGATCAAATCCAAATTGAAAAATCAGGGATTGGAACTTTCAACGTGCTCTTGAGCTTGCTTCCAATTGGCTTAGAGACTGGTAAGTGCTGAACTCGTGGGTTGAAGTTCCTTAGTATTTGGAGCTGAGTAAGGATGACACAGGGAACATCCTGCCCTTCCCACAAGGCCTGAAATGCTTCAAGGGCTACCTGGAGTCCTCTATGGGGACATGTACAGGTCTCCAAGTGGGTAAAGGGGACCCCCCTTGCTGATGTCCTCCTTGGTCCACTAGCTTTCTCACAGGACAATATTTTTGAAGTTTGTTCCATTTTTTTTTATTAGAAGGTGATTGGTTTTCTTTTGGACATTTTCTTTAATATTACTGGATTTTTATAGCCCTAAATTTGCATTGAGACCTGAGAGTGGGATCCAGGATGCTAAGACTTAATAATCTTGAACACTTCAGTCCAATTCTGTGTTGAACAAGATAAGACCTGAGGATTTCATTGCCTGTCTGCGAAAGGGAAGGGAACCATCGATAAGAACATTCATGCCAAATATGTTACACTATAACAGTTTAATATTAATAAGTTACTACGTTTAAAGAGTCATGCAAGAAGAATGTGTGGATTTAATTCTTTACCTTTCTTCCTTCTCAACTATGTATATCCTCACAAAATCAAATAAGTGTTACACACGTTAATATTATTCATTTATTGTAAATGACCATTTATCAAGGAAAATTTACTTATAAAGGCAGAGAGAGAGAGAGAAGAAAAAAAAATCCCAGATAACTCAGTAGCGACCTAGTGACCTGAAGAGTCACTCTCATGAATGATTGTCTACGCTTAGCTAAATTTTATTCATATTAAACCTAATTCCATCAGTAGACTCGGTAGAACCAAGCTTTACTGCAATTTATAATTATATACAGGAAAGATCATCTAGAATAAAGAAGAGTGATTTAGTTTACTCTGGGATTGGAACACACCTAGAAATTTCCTATTTTTGTGGTTATCAAACACCTATATTTTGGGTGTGGGCAATGTGGTAATTTTGGTTTAAGAACATATGCCTATCATATTGTTACTATATATGCATTTATCATTGTACAATAACTCAACTCCCTAATTTAAAAAAACCCTATATTTTGCCTCAGCCTTTAGCCATCTATAAAAACAATATATTTTATATGCACTATTTACAAATATTAGGGCTTAATTTCATAATGATGTACCAATGACAGAACTCATCACTGTATTATTCAATATGTCAGGATTTCCAGTGGAATAATTTTCTGGTACGACAGAACAATTCTTTAATTTGATGTATTTGACAGAATAATTCGATGGTGAAGATTGAGAAAATAAAGGAATCGAATCCAAACACCATCACGTCATGGGTTAGGATGGAACATATGAGTTTTGGGGGAGCACAAACCTTCAGTCCATAACAGAACTAAAAACAAAAATTGTGATTTTTCATAGTTTACATGATTTTGTTGGTAAAATGTGAAAGTCTACCTGAATCACCTAAACTGTTCTAAACTGGACCGATGCTCCCATAGCCTGCTCTATGGATGTCAACCTGCCACTGCCTTCAATTCTATATTGGTTCTTTTCTCTACACAGATCCTGTTTTATCTCCTCTGCTTCCTAAATCCCATAAATTCCTAGTACCTTTTAGAAAAAGTGCTCATGAGTGTCAAATTTTGGGCCTCTAATATGGGAAGTCTGAAAAATATCTTCCGTGTATTTTTAAACTTGATTTCTTAAGCAGGTGTAGAATTTTCCATTAAAATGTTTCCTACCTTTCTCTCCAATTGTGTGTGTGTGTGTGTGTGTGTGTGTGTGTGTGTGTGTACATGCACGCATGCTCATAGCTACCATTATCACTATTATGAAGTTCAACATCAATCTATCATTCCCGTTCCCCTGCAGTTTGTCTGCTTCTTCCACATTCACCTTTATTTTCCATTTTTTAGATATTTCTAAGTGTCTGGTGAATCTTGACATTCCATTCATAATTATAAGAATGATAATAAAAAAAACTATTTGGAAGATTGTGTGTGTGTGTGTGTGGTGTGTGTGTGTGGTTAACTAGTAGTTCTCACTGTAGGGTGACCTAGTTTGGCTGTGCTGGGGATTTTTTGTGGTTTCCTGTGTTAATTAGGTTGATTTCTTTTTTTATTTTTTCTGATGATGACTTAGGTTTCAGCTTTTGTAGATCTGCTAGATTAATTTACCACTCATCTATTTACTTTGTGATTATAATCTTTTTGGTTACAGTTACTGCTCTCATTTTCTTTGTCCTGTTGCATTCATATCATTAAAAACATTTTTAGTATCATTGCAGTGCAGTTTCTAGGGAGCAAAGGGAAAACAAATGAACTAAGCATATCGTATTAAGTGCAAATCCTTTTTCAGTTTTCTTACCTATTAAATTAGGGAGTTAGAATTGACAATGTTTAATGCGATTCAATATTTAGCCTTTTCTGATAAGTTTGATCAAATCAAGATAATTTTTTTCTCCTTCATTCCATTCAGTTAAATCCCATAAGAGGAGCAATCCTGAGAAGATAAACATCCAGAGAGCTTGAGTAAACCTGAAATCTCCTCATGCAGTCAACGTCCTTAAGAAGGAAAAGTACTTTCCATTTACAGCTCAAGGTACGTTTAGAGAGGAACTCCTGGGGAAGGTCACATAAGGTCTTACATTCCCAATGTGGTATAAATGATTGAGATCAAATTTTTCCACCGACTAGAAGGCCCTATGGAATGGCCAAATAGGGCAAAGAGAAGAGTTGGCAAAGGAGCCAATGAACAAGGCACTGACAGGAATAACAACTCTCTATTATGACTTTATCTAGACCCAGCCTTGCCCGCAAAGTCTAAAACCTAAAAACAAAAAACACCGTCCTACCAAATAATCCAAAACAAACAAACAAACACCTGTTTCTGGAAAACTAGAGGCATATTAAATTTGAGAGAGTTTTATTAATGGCTGTGCTGACATTTCACATTTCTGCGAGGAACTTCATTCTGAACTAAGCACAACACCTTCCTCCTGTTTCTTGCTGCTTTTTCCATGCCTTTGTGGCTAGGAAATCTTTCAGAGGAGCCACTGTGTCTTTCATGCAATGTGAACGAAGGAGCTGCCAGGGGCTAATGACCCTACAGCACTGAAGGAGCCCTGATCCTCCTTCAGCTAGATTATGCCAATTCCCTCAATCTCTGTGTGCTCCAAGGTCTCCTGCCAATATCTGCCTATCCTGATTCAGCTGATTCCCGTTTTAAAAAATAAATTAATACCCTAGAAGAATCAAGTAGAAAGTATTTTAACAATCAAAGTCCTCACTTTTGCCCCAACCTACTTATTCCAATTATCTTCCATTGCTGTGTTATGGAAAAGTCTCTCCAATCAGCAGACTACAGGTACGGCAAAGTGATAACAATACAATTATTTTGTAAATTATTTAAGAAAATGCAATGTTAAAAAATTTAAATTAAACTGTAAATGGTGACCTTGTTTTCAGACTTTTTTTTAACCAAGATGGCCTTTATAAGTTATCTTTAGATTATTATGATAAAGTACAATTAATTTCTTAAGCTCCCATTTTTCTCACTTTGTAATATATTAATTATAGAAAGTGACAGATACTCATTTTATAAAATCTGGAGAACACAAGAAAATATGAATGAGGAGACAAAACCCACAATCAAATCTTCTTAAATATTATCATCATTAACATATTGGTGTTTTTCTTTCTATTTTTCCCATGATTTATTTATTTTAAAATAATTTGTACTGTAAACATCACATAAACTTACCCACTCACATAACCAACTTTTAGAACAAGGTCAGACCACTAGAATGTGCCTCCTCGTGCATCCTCACCATGTCCAAGGATAATCATTATCCTGGCCTCAAACACATAGATTAATTTTACCTCACGTGTGGGCTTTATATAAACAGAATTATGCAGTATATTTTGTGTGGCAGAATTTTTTTCACTCACTATTACTTTCTCTTACATTCAATCTTTCTGTTTTCTCGTATTCAAAGTGTCCTTTACAACCATATAATTGCTTTATGTCCAGTTTGACAAACTCAGTCTTACTTGGAATAGTTAATCAATTTATATTTGATGTACTTACTAATATAATCAAGTTTACATCATCTTCTCATTCAAGTGTCATGTGGCCCATTAGTTTATGTGTCCTTTTTCAAATTATTTTCTGTTTTTAGATTGTCAAAACTTCTATTTTGATTGATGGAGAAGTGTGTTATTGAGCGATGGAGCAGGGATATTTTTCCCATACTTAAGCTATAACAGTTCTTTATCTCCTTTGATACAAGTGTATAAAGACAACCTTTTATTGCAAAGAGATTTCCCTTCTCTCTCTGGGAACAGAATCAGGGACTTCTCTGGGGCTAAGATAACCCTATACCAGTCTCTGTACTGGTCACATACAACAGCCCTATGCTGCAGTGTCTTGGGCCTTAGTCCTGCACAGTCTTTCAGAGCAGCTCTTTCTAGTCATCTCCTTGGGTAATGGCACCAGGCCTGGGCAGGGCACCTGCTCTTGAACTTGGCAGGTGTATTTCTGCAAGTAGTACTTTGGGGAGTCAAAGTTGATTGGATGAGAGAGCTACTGTTTCTCCTGCTCCTGTTTCTTGAAGTTTTCTTCCCTCTTCCTCAAAATTGTTCTGATGCCTTGCCTCATCTTATTGCTCTTGGTCTCCACATCTACCAAGACATGCTCCCTGTATAGAATCACAGGAAGGGTGAAGGTAGCATCACCTGCACCGAAGGGCTTTCGTAGTGGATCTGAGTTATGCTAAAAAACATAGATTTTCTGCTGTCCTTTTCCAGCCCTGCATATGTGTTGCAACTCACCAGCGTGGTCTGCATCGCATCCTTGAAATCAAGACAAGGCACTGCAGAGGGGGTTGCATGGGGAGCAAACCTAAATGTACAAGGTGGTGAAAGCTAAGCAGTGAGGCGATCATAGTGAATGGTCGCTTGATCTCAGGCCCTTCCACTTATTCCCCCACCTCCACCATCATGGTTTCCACACCCACTTCCAAACTATTCTGTATTCGTCCATTTTCCCTTCTTTTATCACATTAAGTACATATTTGTTTACTACACTTACAGTGTTTGTCCTAGCAGATGCATTGTATATCCAGATTGTTTTCAGTCTAATAAGAATTATTAATTTTACCACTTCTCTAATACTTTCCTTTTAATTTTTTATTAAGAGATTGAATTGTACAATCATAAAGGCATAAAAAAGTAACAATATGATAGGCGTATGTTCTTAAACCAGAATTACCTCCACATTGCCCACACCCCAGTCTCTTGATTATTCCATAATTCTCCCCTACAAATGATACAAATGCTTAGATTGTGAATTTTCAAGAATTAAATGATTGAATAAGTATTATTTGATTCTCAGGGGGCTAAAGAGTATGCTACATTGTCGATTGTCTCCCTAGATCTTTCCCTATTCTCTCTCCCTCCCTCCCAAACATGTTCCCCTCCACCCCGTCACATATCTATGGTTGTCCCAGATTATGTGTTTGCTGGGTCTAATATGTGAGTTTGGCTACCTTTCACCTAAGACTGGGTTTAGCTCCAGCCTCCACAAGTAAGTGAAAATATTTGATCCTTGACTCTCTGAGTTTGGCTAACTTTGCTCAGCATGGTTTCTTCCATAGTAATCCATTTAACTTCAAAGATTACAATATTATTGTTTCTATTTGCTGAGTAGAATTCCATTGTGTGTATATACCACAGTTTTTGGATCCATTTATTCAGTGAGGGCCATTTGGGTTGGTTCCATAATTTAGATATTGTAAATTGAGTAGTCAGGAACATAGATTTTGCTGTGTTACTGTAATGTGCTGATTCTAACTCCTCTGGGAAAATACACAGAAGAGGTACAGCTGGATCTTATGGTGGACACAACCCTAATTTGTTGAGGAGTCTCCACACTGCTTTCCAGAGCACTTGTACCAGTCTGCAATTCCACCAACAGTATGCCAGTGTTCCTATCTCCCAGTAACCCCTCCAGCATCTGTTATTGTTTGTATTCTTCATCTTTGCCAATCTGACTGGAGTGAGGTGAAATCTTAGTGTTAGTTTTGATTTGCATTTCTCTGATTATTAATGATTTAGACTACTTTCTTATGTATTCATTGGCTTGCTCAGTTTCCTCTATTGAGAAGTTTCAAATTAGCTCTTTGGTCCATTTATTGATTGGATTGTTTGTGTTCTGGTATTAAATTTTTTGAATTCTTTGTAAAATTTGAACATTAGTCCTCTGTCTGAGGAATCACAGGCCATGATTCTCTCCTATTCTCTTGGTTGTCTCTTGGCAGTTTTGATCAGTTCCTTGGCTGTGCAAAAGCTTTTTAGTTTTTTGTTGTTTTTTTTTTTTTTTTTTTTGAGAGAGGGATAGTGAGAGAGAGAGGGAGAGAGAGAGACAGAGAGAGAGAGACAGAGAGAAAGAGAGAATCAATTTAATTTTAGTTTTTCATGTGGCCTTTGTTGCTCTAAGACTCCATTGTGCACGAGGTGCTGGGGTTTGAACTTTCGTACTCTTGCATGCCAGGCAAGCGCCATAACCACCGAGCCACTGCTTCAGCCCCAGAAGATTTTTAGTTTAATGACATCCCACTCATTGATTTTTTACTTTAATTCTTTCACTTTAGGAGTCTTGTTGAGGAAGTCTTTACCTACTCCCAAATGCTGGAGTGTTGGTCTTAACTTTTCTTCTAACCAGTTGTACGGTAGCTGGTTTAATTCCTAGTTCCTTGATCCATTTTGATTTGATTTTTGTGCAAGGTGAGAGATAAGGATCTCATTTCAACATCCTACAAATGCCTATTCACTTTGTCCAGCACCATTTGTTGAATAGGTTGTCATTCCTCCATGTTATATTTTGACCCCTTTTGTCAAAGATCAGATATTTCAAGACTTGTGCGTTTATTTCAGAATCTTCTATTCTATTCTATTGGTCTTCATTCCTATTTTGATACCAGTACCATGCCTGTTTTTGTTACTATAGCTCTATAGTATAGTTTTAGATCTGGTGTTGTGAATCCACCTGTTTCGTCTTTCTTGCTTAGTAATGTTTTGGCTATTCTGCATTTCTTGTTGTTCCAAATGAATTTGAGAATTGCTTTTTCTATATCTGTAAAGAAAGATATTGGTATCTTGATGGGGATTGCATTGAATCTGTATAGTGCTTTTGGCAGAATGGTTATTTTGATTATATTAATTCTGCCTAACAAAGAACATGGACCTTCTTTCCATCTTCTCAGATCTTCTTTGAGTTCTTTCTTCAATGTTAGATAATTTTCATTGTAAAGTTATGTCCCTTGTTAGATTAATTCCCAAGTATTGTATTCTTTTTGAATGGGACTGATTTCCTGATTTCTTCTTCTGCCCTATTGTTGTTAGTGTATAGGAAAGTTATTGATTTATGAGTATTGATCTTGTAGCCTGCTACTTTATTAAATCTATTTATAAGCTCGTGCAGCTTTCTGGTGGAGTGTTTTTGGATCTTCCAGATATAGGATCATGTCATCAGCAAAAAGAGATGGTTTGACTTCCTCTCTTCCTATTGTTATTCCTTTGATTTCCTTCTCTTGCCTGAGTGCTTTGGCTAAGGTCTCAAAACCTGTATTGAATAAAGTGGTGAGAGAGGACAGCCTTGCCTTCTTCCTGATTTTAGTGGAAATGATTTCAGCTTTTCTCCATTTAGTATTATGCTAGCTGAGGGTGTTGTCATATATGGCCTTTACATAGTTAAGGTAAGTTCTTTGGTCCTTCTCTAGAAATTTAATCATAAATGGGTGTTGAATTTTATTGACAGTCTTTTCTGTGTCCATTGAGATAATCATGTGGGTTTTGTCCTTAATTCTGTTTAAGTGATAAATCACATTTATTGATTTGTGTATGTTGAACCAGCCTCTAATACCTGAAATGAAGCCCACTTGATCATGGTGAACTTTCTTATTGATGTGTTTTTGTATATGGTTTGCTAGAACCTTATTCAGGATTTTTGCTTTGCTGTTCATCAGGGATATTGGTCTGCCATTTTCTTTTTTTGAAGTGTCTTTGTTGGGTTTTGTTATGGTTGCCTCATAAAAAGTGTTTGGGAGAGTTCCCACCTTTTCAATTTCTTGGAATAGTTTCCTTGGACACTTCGTTGTGTACGTGGTGCTGGGGTTTGAACACGTGTACTTGCACATTCCAGGCAAGCACCGTAACTGCTGAGCCACTGCTCCAGCCCCCTTTGGAAGGCTTTTAATTGCTGTATGGATTTCAGTGTCTGATATTGGGCTGTTTGGGATTTCCATGTCATCCTGTGTCAATTTGGGGCTGTTGTATGTGTCTAGAAATTTGTCCGTGTCTTCCAGATTATTTAATTTAGAGGAATATGGTTTTTCAAAATGTGTTCTTATGAATTATTGGATTTCCATGAGGTCAGTAGTGATCGCTCCCTTTTTATTGGTGATTTTATTGATTTGCTTCATTTCCCTCCTTCTTTAGTGAGATTGGCTGAGGGTGTATCAATTTTATTTACTTTTTCAAAGAACCAGCTCTGGTTGATTCTTTTTATTGTTTTTGTTGTTATCAATTTCATTGATTTCTGCTCTGATCTTATTTCCTGTCTTCTGCTGGCTTTTCTCCAATACTTTTAGAATTTCAGACCCCTTTAATTACACTTAACACCTCCATTCTTTTCCATGCATCATTTTTATCATGCATTTTAATTTTGTGTATATTTAAAACTCTACACACATGACAATTAATTATTCATATAGTTCATATTCGTATTCTTACCTTCTCTAATATCCATTTTTTCCAAATTTACTAAGAAGTGATTGACAGATAAAATTATATATATTTAAAGTATGCAATGTGGACGAAGAACTCATAGGAGTCTGATGGGGAAGATGGGGGAACCATTCCAGAAGCCGATGTTATTCCTACACTAGATGCCCATTTAACACATGAGTTCTTCTGGGGGAAACTGCATTAGATGAAACCCATAGTAGCTTATCTATGTGTTAGCATTACCCCTGGTTATCAAAGTTTATACACATTGATTGCTACAGTTTTGACAATGTTTCCCCCTCATCTGTATCCTGTATCACAATATACTTCTAATAAATGTGGAAAAAATTAAAAAAAAAATAAAGTATGCAATGTGGGATTGTGATATAGGTTTATGCTGTGAAATGCTTACCAAAAATCAAGATAATTAACATATCCATTACCTCATGTAATTACTGTTATGATTGAGTATGAGTTGTATGAGTCCCTTATATATTTTGGATGCTAATTATTTACTAAATATATATTTAACAAATAGTTTCTCTCATCCCAAAGGTTGTATTTTTATTTTATTTACTGTTTCCTTTTTTATTCTGAATCGTTTTAGCTTGACATAATTTCATTTGCTTATTTTTGTTTTCTTGATGCCTATGGTTTTAGTGTCAAATGCAAAACCTCATTGCTAAGACACATGTCCAGGGGATTTTTCCTGTCTCTTCTTTCAGGAATTTTATGGTTTCTGATATTACATATAAAATTTTGATCAATTTTTAGTTGATTTTTGTTTATGGTATATGATAAAGGCCTCGTTTCTTTTGTACATAGATATGTTATTTCCCCAGCATCATTGATTGAGATTATTCTTTTTTCATTATGTATTTTTGGCACTTCTGTCCAAAATTAATTGTCTGAGGCTGGAGAGGTGGCTCAGAGGTAGAGTTCTTGCCTGGCATGTGCAAGGATCTGGGTTCAAACCCCAGCCCATACACAGAACTAAGTGTTGGAAAAACAAAAACCAGATGAAAAAAATAAATGAAATTGACTCTTTCTCCTTTCTCTTTAAAAAAAATATTCTGTACATATGTGGATTTATTTCTTGACTTTATGTTTTGTTCCATTGGTCTGTGAATCTATTTTCATGCTAATACCATTCTGTTTTGATTTTTTTTGCAGCTTTGCAATATTGTTTGAAATCAAGTAGTATGTTACTTGACATTTGCTCTTTGTAATATTTTTTAGCTAACCAGCATCTTTTGTGGATCCATATGAGTGTTAGCATTATTATTTCACTTTCTGTGAGAAAGGTCATTGTAATTTTCATTGGGATTGCATTGGCTCAGTAGATAGCTTTCGGAAACATGGTTATTTTTAACATTAATTATTCCAATCCATGAACATGGAATGTCTTCCCATTTACTTGTGTCATCAACTACTTTCATAGATATCTTATATTTTTCAGTGTACAGATCTTTCTCCTCTTTGGTTAAATTTATTCCGAAGCATTTTATTCTTTTTGGTGCTATTGTAAATAGCATTGCTTTCTTAATTTCTTTTTCAGATAGTTGTTAGGTTATAGAAATGCAACTGATTTTCATATGTTGATGTTGTAGCTTCAATTTTAGTAAATTTGTTTATTAGATGTAAGAGGTTTTGATGGGGACTTAGAGGTTTTCTGTTGTAAGATAATGATATCTATCAGCAGAGACAGTTTTGCTTCTTTATTTATGACATATGTTCCTTTTATTTCTTTTTCTTTCCTAATCTGTCTAGTTAGGACTTCCAGTAATGAGTTGAATAGAAGGGTAAAAGTGGGCTTCCTTGTCTTGTTCCTGCTCTTAGAGAAAAGCTTTCAGTTTTACAAGTATGTTAGTTGTGGGTATATAGTACATGGTCATTATTTTGTCTAAGTACGTTCCTTCTATAAACAATTTGCTTGGTATTGTTATCAAGAAATGACGTTGATTTTTGTCACATGCTTTTCCTGCATTTTTGAGATCACTATTTAATTTTATCATTAGTTTTGCTTTTGAAGTTTGTCACAATTATTGATTTGCCTATATGGAATCATTACCACCTCATAGGAATAAATCCCATTTGGTCATGGTATTATACACTTTTAAGGTGTTGTTGAACTCCATTTGCTAGTTTTTTTTTTTTTTTTTTAAAGAGAGGGACAGTCCCTCACTGGATGAATGGATCAAAAAAAAAAAAAAAACAAAAAACTGTGGTACATTTATACCATGGAATTTTACACAGCAATGAGAAACAATGATATTGCAGCCTTTGAAGGTAAATGGATGGCTATGGAAGAAATCATGCTGAGTAAAATCAGCTTAACCCAGAGAACCAAGGGTCGAATGTCTCCACTCATCTGTGGAGGTTGGAACTAGACCCTGGCCATTCAGAAAGGTGGTTTATTACCACATGTTAAATCCAGATAAGATGTAATGTTATACAGCCTAATACTTTTTAGAGATATTGTGGGTAAGGGAAGGGAGGAATACGGGTGGGAAAATGGAGGGGGCACTCCTGGGGGTAAATCTAGTATCCAGAAACTATACACATTTTATATTGTTTTGTTAAAAATTTGTATGGTTGTTCAAAAATAAAATTTAAAAAAAAAAGAGATGGACAGTGAGAAAGAGAAAGAGAGAGAGAGAGAATCAATTTTATTTAGTTTTTCATGTGCCTTTCGTTGCTCTGATACTTCCTTGTGTATGTGGTGCTGGAGTTCAAATTCAGGTCCTCACGGATGGCAGGCAAGTGCCGTAACCTCTGAACCACTGCTCCAGTCCCAGTTTGCTAGTATTTTGTTAAGGATTTTTCTTCTATATTCATCATAGATATTAATTTATATGTATTTGTGTGTGTGTGTGTGTGTGTGTGTGTGTGTAGTGTCCTTGTCTGGATTTGGGATTAAGGTAATGCTGATCTCATAAAATGAGTTTGGGAACAGTCCCTCCACTACAGTTTTTTGGAAGAGTTTGAGAAGGATTGATATAAATGCCTCTTTAGCTATTTGGTAGAATTCACCACTGAAGTCATTTGGTTTTCAACCTTTCTTTACAGGATGTTTATTATTACCAATTCAGTCACTTATTGGAATGTTAAAGCTTTGCATATCTTCATTTTTAGTCTTGTAGCTGTATATGGCGAGGAATTCATTTCTTCTAGCTTATTCAACTTTTTGGTATGTGTTTGTTCACAGTATTCACATAACCCTTTGCATTTCAATGGTTAGAAATAGTTAGAATGTCTCCTCTTTTATTTCTGAGTTTATTTATTCACATGTTCTCACTTTTCTTAGTCTAGCTAAAGGCTTGTGTGGATTTTTTGGTTGTTTGTTTTGGTTTTTTTCCAAAAAACAAACAAACATACAAAAAATCCTCTTTGTTTCATTGATCTTTTCTACTGTATTTTCATTCTCTATTTCATTTATTTCTGTTCTAATTCTTGTTGTTTTCTTCTTTATACTAACTTGGGTTTTGTTCTTTTTTTCCAGTTACTTACAGTATAAAGTTAAGTTGTTTCTTTGATATCATTCTTTTTCCTAATGTAGGTATCTTAGAATTGTTTTTTCTACATTCTATAAATTTTAGTGTTATTTCCTATTTTCATTTGTCTCAAGATTTTTTTTTAAATTTTCCTTTTGATTTTTTCTTTGGCTTGTTGGTTTTTGGGGAATGTGGTACTTAATTTCTACGTGTTAAATCTCCAGTTCTTCTGATATTGATATCTGGTTTCATAGCATTGTGGTCAGAAAAAAGTGCTTGATAGGATTTCATCTTTTTAAATTTGTTAAGATTTGTCTCTGTGATCTAACATATGCTTTTAGAATATGTTCTGTGTTCTTGAGAATAATGTATATTCTGTTGCTTTTGGATTGAATGTTCTATGTATGTCTTATATGTGCACTTGGTCTAAAGTATAGTTCAAATCCATTTATTCCTTATTTATTTTTTTCTCTGGATGTTGAAAATGGAGTACTGAAGTCCTCTACTATTCTCATATTCTTCCTTAGAATCTATTAATATTCACATATATATTTAGATGATAGTGTTGGATGCACATGTAATTGTTATAGCTTTTGGTGAATTAATCTTTTATCATTATAAAATTATTTGTCTCATTTTACAATATTTGACATAACATTTATTTGTCTGATGATAATACAGCTACACATACTCTCTTTTGATGATATTTACATGAAATATCTTCTTCCATCTCTTCACTTTTAGCCTAATGTGTCCTTCAAGCTAAAGTGAGTCCCATGAAGGTAGCATGTAATTGTTGCTGTTGTGTTCGCCCAACCCAGTACTGCGGATCAATTATGCCTAAGGCTTCATGCATGCTAGGTTAGCACTTTGCCACTGAGCTATACCCCAGAAAAGGTCTTCCTTTTTGTTTTTTAATCCATTCAACCAATGTCTTTTGGTTGAATGATTTAATTCATTTACATTTAAAATAATTATTGATATGTAAGACCTTATTTCCATTGGGTACTTTTTTATTGTTTTGTACATCCTTTGTATTTTCTGTTCATCTTCTTCTTGCTGTCTTCCTTTTGATCTGATGATTTTCTGTAATGATATTCATTAATTACTTTCCCTTTATCTTTTTGTATATACTGTAATTTTAACAATTTGATTATACTATTATTTAGTGAAATATTTTTAAGTAAAATTTGATCAGAAATATTTAAGTTTCATGTACCTAGATGTCCACATTTGAAAAGTTTTCAGCCATCATTTCTTTAAATAAGCTCTCTACCCCTTTCTATCTTTCTTCTCCTTCTGAAATTACCATAAAACTCTCTATGGTGTCCCATAAATCCTATAATTTTCTTTATTCTTTTTCTTATTTCTTCTCTGTTTGAATAATTCCAAGTTATCTGCCTTAGAGTTCAATTAAGAATCATATGACACGGGCTGGAGCAATGGCTCTGTGGTTATAGCACTTACCTGGCACGTGTGAGGATGCGGGTTCAAACCCAGGTACCAGGTACAAAATGTCAGCAAAAAAAAAAAAAAAGAAAGAAAGAAAGCCACATGAAAAACTAAATAAAATTGGTCCTCTCTCTCTCTCTCTTTTTAGGAAGAAAAAGAATCATATGACATTCTTTTTCTGTTTGATCAAATCTTCTGTTGAAGCTGCTCTCTACTGCATTTTTAGTCATTGTATTCTTTAGCTACAACATTTCTGTGTGATTCTTTTTTATGTTTCTACTTAATTTTTGAACTACACATTTTCTTACATTATTCAGGATTTTGTAGTTTTCTGAGCCTCTGTAGTATAACTGTTTTGAATTGTAAGGAAATTCATGGCTATCCATTTATTTGGAGTCAGTTATTGGAATTTTACTGTGCTCCTTTGGTGGTGTCATGTTTCCCAGATTAATTGTGATATTTGTACCTGATATCTGGGCACTTGAAGAAGCAGCTACCTCTTCCAGATTCTATGAACTGATTTTGTAAGAAAAGAGCTTCATCTACAGGATTGAATATCTTATTGAAGTGTGTTTGACATTGGGCACCAAGTGTAGAGGTGTGCAAGGCTGTAGGTTCTAGTGTTTCATCACTCAGTTATTTTGGCAAAATTCCTCATTGTTTTATATATTTTTTAAAAATGTAGTAATCAGAGACTTTAAAAGTAAACTTAATCAGGCATGGTGGTGCACATGTAGTCTCAAGAGGTTAGGACACAAATGTCACTTGGATCCAGGGATTCAAAGCCAACCTGGGCAATAGAGTGAGGCTATGTCTTAATAAATAAATAAACCCACAGCCTTTTATTTGAGAATAGTCTCAGATTTAAAATATTGCAAAGATATTAGAGAGTTCCTACATATTCCATACCCAGTTTTCCCTATGACTAACATCATGCATTATTATGATACTTTGGTCATATGTTCCTTGCTCTTCCATTTTTACCTTCCCCATTACTGAAAACTCTCCCTACACCCAATTCTACTCTATACTCATCAAGATAATGGAACTTTAAGAATTCTTTAGTAGGGCTGGGGATATGGCTCAGTGATAGAGTTCTGGCCTGGGATGTGCAGCAACCTCAGTTCAATCTCCCAGCTCCACAAAAAAAAAAAAAAAAAAAAAAAAAGTTGTAGGGGAAGGGAAGGAAAAAGGAATTTCTTAGAAAACTTTGCCAATGTCACCACTGAAATATAATATATTACATATTACAAATGAAAATAAAAAACTTCCTTGTGGATAAAGAGATGGTAGTCAATGAACAAAACCTAAAAAAAAGTCTTTATACCAGCTTAATATTCATTCTAGTAAATATCAAAATAAAAATTGCCAATTCAACACAACTTCTACTAAATTTAAAAAAAAAAAGACTGAAAATCACTGCTTAATTTCACCAAGTTTTCTTACTTTGTTTACCCACCATCACAATTATTACTATTTAAGTCCAAGCCACATCTATGTACTTAGTGTCCTAGATCCTGGAAGAAAGAAACTGAATTCAAAACTTTTGATTAAGGGCAGGAGTGGTGGCTCAGATATATTGTGCTTGCCTGACATGTACAAGGACCTGGGTTCATACCCCAGCACCACATACACAACTGAGTGTTGGAACAATGAAGACCAGATGAAAAACTAAATAAAGTTGATTCTCTCTTTTTCTCTCCCCGCCCCTCTCCCTGACTCTCCCTCTCTCTCTCTTTTAAAAACAAAAACAAAAACTTTTGATTAAAATTTTGAAAAAATTAACCTTTGTTCAGAGAGGGTGAACAAAAGAAGACCAAAAGCATTAAATACATTCTGGGGAAAATACATGTATAATTTTAATAATCAATTTCAAATGATACTACATAGATTTAATCATGTAGACTTCTAATAATTGATATGGTACAAAATAAGGCAAGACAAAAAAAATCACATGTAATATAAATCACAACTGAAATTCTCTTCAGTTCCAAGGACTACAAAAACTCTTCATTTAAAATGAATATCATTGGATTAACAAAAAGTTGGACCTTTTTGGCCCAAGGGAAAAAAATGAAATCAATTTATTTGAAAATAAGAAAGATGTCTACAGTCATACTACCCTGAATGCACCTGATCTCATCTGAAAAAAGAAAAGATGTATTCAGAAATAAAGGAATTTAGATATATACAAGATTAGTGTACCAGTAGTAATCCCTTTGTTTTTTGTTGTGAGTGTCCTCAAATTCTCTGTGGAATGAAGTAGGATATAAAGCATTTAATCAATCTATCACTCACTAAAGATGAAATCAAATGTAAAATTCCAACTGTGTCACCTAAGCTGCTGTTTCTGAAATCTTCTTTTCTATTTTTTCCCTTTTCTTCTTTTGATAGTGTTGCAGTATTTCTAAAATGTCTGTGGAAACTTTCTCCCTGGATTATTAAAGCTGAATTCACCATCACCTTCCACCCCCAATTTACCCACTTGTTCCTTTTCCTCTTCCTGTCAACAGTACTATCATTTTCTGCACTACAAAAGTCTAGTTTTTTTGAGTCATCATTGACTCATTCTTTTCATCTTCTGATTTTAGTCACCATGAAATCCTATATAATCGTTTTGTAAAATGACTCTGGATTCCGTCCATCTGCCTATAATTTCATAACCCCACCACCTTGTCCTTGTGTAGTCCAAATCTTGCTTACTTCCTGACTCTCTATGCTACATCGATTCAGAGAAATAGCATTTGGACTGAAAAGTAAAATTGATGGCGATTCAAGTCTTTATGCCTCTTAAGTCTCACAGCATAAGTGGTTAAAAGGAAGATTCTGGAGCCAAACCATCTGAGTTAAAATTGTCCTTCACAATTCCTAATAGCCCCTCCTATGATGTATGTACCATTTTTATTCCTATTTAATAGATGAAATGGTACAAGGAACTCAATTTTTTAATTGTCATAATAATTTGTTATTTTTCTTAAAACTATATTATATAGTACCTGAACAAAACGATTTAAATAAATTTTTTAAAAAGCACACTTCAGAAATAATAATGTCTGTCAGAGAACTAGAGAGCAATTCATCGAAGAACAGAAATTTTGAAGTGTGTAGAAAGAATATTTTCAAGGAGAAAGTAGACTTAATGCAGTAGATATCATGACTGAGCAAATGTTTTATCTTAGTTTTATGGTGCAGGCATACAGTAAGAATATTTCAGTCCCTGTGGTGTTGCAAAATGCCTCTTGATCTCACTCTTTTCTCTACCCTTTCAGTATAGGAAATGCTTTGAGGGCTGACCCCTAAGATGTGAAGTTCAATGTTTCCATTGTTATATTATTCACAGCAACAAATAATATCATTCTACACTTAAAGAAAGGCTATGTCAAGAGAGAATATTACGTGTGTCAAGTTCAAATTCACATTCATTTTAGTTTTTGCTTCAAACTCAGTTCTTCAATTTTAGTTTATCCTGGTTTGGAGCCTGACTTCTTGTTTAGCTTTTCTTCTTCTTTTTTTTTTGCATTTCTGGTTTCGTTTTCATAAATAACATAAATTGTTATGACAATTTAAAACAATTGAGTTCCTTGTACCATTTCTCCCCAACACTGTATATTTCCCGGATGAATTTAAAGAATCATTTCAGCTGTCTGTTGGTAGTTGCCTTAATATTTTAAATAATAATATCTTTTTTTAAGAGAGAGAGACAGTGAAAGAGAGAATCAATTTTATTTAGTTTTTCATGTAGCCTTTGTTGCTCTGAAGCTTTGTTGTATATGTGGTGGTGGACATGGCTGGAGGAGGTGGATTGCTGGGGGTGTGCCCTGGAAGGGTTCATCTGCCCCAGCCCTCCCCTGTCTCTGCTTCCTGGCCAGCCAGTTAGGGAGCAGTGCTCCACCACCCTGTCCTCCCACGAGGGTGTTCTGCCACACCTTGAACCAAGAGCAATGGCGTTGACCCACCATGGACTGAATCTCTGAAACCATGAACCAAAATAAACTTCTGCTCCTCCACGTTGCTCCTGTTGGGTATTTTGGTCTCAGTGACAACAAGCTGAATAACATATCTCCCTTTCTTTAGAAATTGTATGTAATATTCTGATATTCTCAAGGACTCCTGAGGATTATCAAATAGGTATCTTCCAAGTTCTAATCCATATGCTTGCTTACTGATCATTTCTTAGCTCTTTCTTCAGCTAATCAATAGTGGCATTTCCCCTTTATGTTGAAAATTATCTTCAAATATCTGGTGATACTGAAGACAAGGCATTGAAAAGTTGAGTGGGAATTCTGTGTGTTAGTGGTGCTGGGGCATTCTGTGGGCTGTCATTTCAAATGGCTAGGGGACCCCAGACGTCTTGATCTCCAGTCTTGCGGCATGTCACTGCCAGTGTCCTATTCGCAGGTACAATGGGGATGCACTTTTCTAGGCTCAGGTTTTCATTTGTTCATTTCCCAGCCCCATAGTAAGTCTTTTCAAATTTGAGATTTATTTTTACAATATATTTATGGTCTCCCAGTTTTTCTGATGTTTAATAAACCTTTGAAAATACATAAAAATTGCAACAAAAAAGACCAATAGAACCTGGATGAAGGGAATAACTCATTAGCAAACATATTTGGTTAAGAAAAATATTCCCAACAGCAACAATCTACAAAATGATTAGGAACAAACTCAGCAAAAAATGAGCAGATTTTCACAAAGAAAGCAGTTATTTTAGAAAGAGTATTTTTTGCAAAAGTAGTGGACTTAATGAAATTGCATACAATATACCTAAATGGGAAGATTCATTTTGATAAAGACATTTTCATTAGTTTGATCAATAAGTTCAGTAAATCCTTTTGGTTTTTTTTTTGTATTTCAAAAGTTTTTTGAAATTATATTTGCATAAAGATAGCCACATATAACAAAGGCTGTCTGACATAATAGCTAGAAACTATTTATAAATCTCTAGTACAGTAAAAATATATAAGCAGTTCAATAGAACAGATTCATGGATCCAGAAATTTACCTGTTAATTTATAGTAAGATGAAGATGCCTTTCTTATTTAGTAGGGAAAAAAAGGTTGTTAACAGATTGTGGTAAGAAGTTCTTAGCCTTTTGGAAGAGAATCAATCCGACTATAATACCTCATGCAAATCCATGTGGATCAAAATCTAAAGCTTAAAAATGTAAACCATGATTGTAATAGAAGAAAATATAAGTGGGCAATTTTAGAATCTTTAAAAGGAAAGTATCTCTAAGCATGGACCCCCCCCAAAAAAAATTCGGATGAGATGGAGGAAAAGAGACCAATTTCTTGAGATACATATTTTAAACTTTACTACTACTATTAAAATGGTTCATAAGCAAAGTAAAAATAATACACCAAAAATGGGGAGAAATTTTTCATAATGACTTTGAATTTTCCCTCTATGAAATTTCAGATCTCTATGGAACAATAAAAATAAACAAACAAATAGAAATCATCAAATGATTGCAAGAAGCTCGCAATAAATATATTGTTAATGATTAATGTGAAATGTAGCTCCTGTGGAAAACAGTATGTCCATTTTTCAAAACTTAAAAACAAAATTATCATATGATCCAGCAATTCCATTTCCAGGTATGTATAAGAAAAACTGAAAGCAGGGTCTGTAGGAGGTAATTGTAAAATGTTAATAGCAAAAAAAATGTATTAATAGCAACATTATTCACAATAATCAAGACTGAAGTAACCCCCGTGTCTGGGGATAGATGAATGAATAAAAAAAAGGTGATATACATAGGTAATGGAATATTACTTAGACTAATAAAGGAAGGAAATTCCAATGTATGCTACAACACAGATGGAATCTGAGGACATGATGGCAAGTGATATAAGCAAGTAATAAATGAATACCAGATGATTTCCCTTATATCAGATAGTCACTCATAAAAAAAAAAAATAGAAGGTGGTTGCCTGGGCCTGGGGGAGAGGGAGGAATGGAGAGTGGTTATTTAATGGTATAGAGTTTCAGGTTTTAGAAAATGAAAAGAGCTCTAGAAATTGTACACCAGTGTGAAAGTCCTTAACAGTATTGAAATGATTAAATTTATGCCATGTGTATTTTAGCACTATTTTAAAAATACTTTAAATTGTGGAAAAAAAACCTAAGGCTTTAAAATGGTTGCCCAATTTTATTAAATATGCCAATATTATTGAAAAAGCTGGAATTCTGCAATGTTCTACAAACATTTATACCATAGTCACCATTTATTTAATCATGCTATGGTAGGATAATTTTGAATATATAGATTCTATTTGGGTGAGAATTGACCTCAAATTGATATCTTTATCATATCTCTTCCTCAAATTCATCATTTGATCCATTCATTTATTCATGCTTTCCTTTGCCCCCAAAAAACTTGGTAAATACTTCCTCTGGACCAAGAACTGTGTATGCTGAACATAGTGAAAAAGCAAACCCTCTGCTCCTGGGGAGAGAATTCAGAAATGTCACCTGCCTCTTCATTTACTTAGATACGCTTTAAGGTCTTTTGGTAAAATATTGCCATTTCTCTTGTTTATTGGCTACTTTCTTTTTCTCATTGCAGGTCCTCCCCTTGCCCCTTTGCACTGGTTTCAGAAGAGCAACCCTCTCTGAGTGACCGGCCGTGGGGTCTCAGCCTTCGTATTTACCAGAGACTGAACTGACTCAATCTGTTACCCCGCACAGGACTCTCAAGATGCCTTAGCTTCAATCACAGCCCCCACTTGTATCCAGTGGTTGTGCTGTTTTGTGTACCTATCTTGTTTTAATCATTTTAACTCCACAAATAGCACTATCACTGTTCTTATGTCATTCCACTATTTGTTTAGATTTACCCACAGATTCATCTTTTCCAGCTTTCTTCTTGAAATACACCCATTGAAATTCTTGAAATATAGTCTATTTAAATGTGTGGCTTAGAAACTCTGCTTTCATTTCTCTTCCGACTCTTGATTAATATTCTGGTGTTTTATGTCTGTTTTGTTTGGTCAGCACTCTGAGGATATATTTTTACCTGTGGGTGCTTGTCATGCAGTGCTATTTTGAAGAAGTAGCTTTCTGTCAAATTGTTGTGTTCCTTTGAAGTTGGTGTCTGTACTCTCTGATCCCTTTATGATCTTTTCTCTACGTCTGATGTTCAGCAGTTTCATTACAATGATTCCTTTTGAATTTCTGGGTTGATGTTTTCCCTCAATTCTGAAGTATTTATGGAGAGAAAAATGTTATTATGTTGAACTTAATCTCTGCATTATGTGGCTATTTTATTCTTTCTCCTCTTTATCATCTTTGCTTCCTTCCTGTGCCTTATGAACAAGCTTTTAACGTTTACACATCAATTTTTGTTAAAATTTCTGTTTAAATGTTGTTTTAAAACTTAAATGTAAAATTTTGCTGTTTATTGCACATTTGAATTTTAACTTTAGCCTCATACTTTTAATTTTTTTACATTTATTCTTTAAATATTTGACTGCTCTCTTTTTGTCTCACCTTGGTCTCAGCCTGTTTGTTTTCCAATTTCTGGTTCCTATTTTCTATTTCCTCTTCTTAATACTTTTTTAAAAAAATTTTTGGCTGTACTGTTGATTGAACCCAGGGTCATTCTACTATGAGCTGCATACAACCTTAATCCCTTTTATTTTTTATTTTGAGAACTCTCTAATAAAAATTAGATTGCAATCCTCCTGCCTCAGCCTCCTGAGTAGCTGGGATCACAGATATGCACAATCATACCCAACCTCTTAAAACTTTTTGAGGAAAGCAAGATATAATTTAAAAAGTATTTATAGAATTAGTATAGAGAAATTATTTTCTCCGAGTATTCTTCATAATGCTTCCTCTAAATTGATGTAGGCTGTTCGTGGTAAGGCAATATATATTGACTGAGGATTTGCCAGTAGGAGGATAACAAATCAGCAGGGGCATGTCCAAGGTACACATGGATATTGGTGGCTTCTGTTTTTTTTTTTTATTAGAAGTATATAGAGATACAGTTGAGGGGGAAACATTATCAAAACAATAGCAATCAATGTATATAAACTTTGTTATCCAGGGGTAATGCCAGAAGGTGGCTTCTGTTTTTACATGCAGACCTGATGTCAAAATTTTCGTGATCAGCACACATCACCAATACTTAATAAACTTCATGGAGGAAATTCTGCTTTATCCATTATACTTTATGATTATGCCAAAAAAGAAACACTGTATATTTTTTCTTTTGGGGGGCACGGACTCTAAAAACTCTTGCCAGGGCTCCTCTTGTTTATGACCTTGCTCGCACTGTTTGATGGTGGGCTGCCGTTCACTTTAGAATGCACTGTGCTCTCCACTGAAATTCACAAAACGTATTGATGGGGTGGAGTAAAAGAAGAAGGTGCAGTTTGGAAGATAGCTGGTTAGAATATAGACCTTATACAGTTGAGGATTGCATCAGCTATGCATTTGCATCCTTGTGTTGGGGCTGGCAGGGAGTTAGAACTTCCTATCTTCTTTAATACTTTTGGTTATATTCTGCATCTGAAGGTAGAGGGCATGGCGTTGAGAAATGCTCTTCTCGTTTATTCCCCAAAGTGTGCACTTAATGGTAATGTCTCCAAATCGGTTACTATTTTTGGTTTTAAATGTTATCATTGTGTTTCATGGTTAGTAAGCTATCTACATGGTGCTCTTCGTGGGGAATCGGTAGAAGTCTCTGCTGCTATTCTGCACTGAGAGCCTGGAATTCTGTACTTGCATATTTCTTTTGTTTTTGTTTTTTTAAAGAGAGAATCAATTTCATTTAGTTTTCACGTGGTTTTTCTTGCTCCCCAACTTCATTGCGTACGTGGTGCTGGGGTTCGAACTTGTATTCTCGCACTTGCCAGGCAAGCGCCGTAACCTCTGAGCCACCGCTCCTGCCCCGCATATTTCTTTATATTGGCTTCCTCCTTGATTTTAAGGGCTTTATATCATTTGTGTAACACAGGCTATGTTATTTTTTTGAGATTGCTGTTGTCTTTATTTCATAAAATTGCTCTATTCACAGAAGAAAAAAATTTTTCCTGATTTCTACTACTATTCTCCCTAGAATTGTCTGATCATTTCATGAAACTCTATCAACTAGATTTTAGGTGAGTCAGAAGGATGATCCACACATTGTTTGCACCTGTCTTCTAAGGACTTAGAGATTAGATGTTTTGAACGTCAATAATCTCTGTCACTTTTCTTTTCTTTTTTTTTTTTTTTTCAGTACTGGGGAAGGAACCTAGGTCTTCCAATGCAGCTATAGCTAGAATTATGATTTAGGTTCATCCAAAATAAAAATTAATTGTAAGATTAATAAAAATGATTTATCTTTCAATTGATTATATTCCAATAGAAAAGTAATTAGACATTTGTAAATCTCCAAAGTATCTCTTAACGGCTAACACCATGTCTTACTTTATTCTATTAACATGAATTGAACAAATTATACTCATTATAAACATTTATAGCTTGCAAATTATTGTTTAAATTAGAAATACTGTAACTCATAAGGCTCATTTACCCCATCGCTAAGACACATAAATATAATGTCGTTAACTACCAACCATTCTCTCCTTCTGTCTGTATTTGACATTCAGTTTATTATTTCTTATCACCATTTCTCTTTAATTGGTTGACCTCTTTTCCTCGTTTTCAGTGTCTGTTACTCCTTCCTTCCACCCCCTTCTTTTCTGTATGTTCATCTCTCATTCCCCAATACTGTTTTCTATAGCAGCACTGAGAACTATCCTGTTAGAAGCATTAAGTGGTAGGAGATACACATCTGGACATTTAGTTAAAGGAATTAGAATTGACTATTGGTTCTGTTAGATGTTCGGTGACTTTGAAGGCTAATCTTAAATGAGCTGCAATATACCAAGGAATTGAATGGGATAAAGCAACCCCAGAAAGTAAAGTAAACACGAAATACAGGGAAATCAATTATTTCCCCCAAGTTCACATAGCTGCTAAATGATGAAATTGGGATATAAGCCTAAGCAGTGATCCTAATCCCTATTGTATTGCCTCCCGAAGGTCAGACACCTAAGGACGTTTGTGCTGGTGGTCCCCATTTCTGTCTTACAGCTTTCCTTAGCACCTTTTTTTATCTTCCCACTTTATTAGCAATTTGGTCCCTTGGATTCCCCAGCTGCCTCCAGGGTCTTACCACTTTGTCCCCTGATGTGGACATGGTCACTTTTGCTTTAGATTATAGTCACTTAGTTCCATTCAATTCAGTTTCTATTTGTGACCAGGGGAAGGGAAGCCTCTCATCATGCAGGCTGAAGAAGGTAGAGGAAATTAGTTCCTCTCTGTGCAGGAATATCCTTCTGCTAAGATGGATCTGTTTCTCTGCTTTGGAATCCATTCCAAAAGACATCCTCAGTTATTTCCAAATTAGTGCCTACAAAGCCCCTAATGTGGATGAAGAGTAAGATAAAAAGCACATTTGATACCCTGGAAATCACTCTTTTGGGTGAGTTTCTTTAATGCTCTATGCTTGCATGAAACAACACATCCCTAGCATAAGAATATAGTGCCTTCCTTGTAGAACTTGTAAATGTTACATCACTAAAACACAAAATACATCTTGCAAAACACAGAGGAAAGAAATTACACACAAAAAGCACTTAGACAGTGGTAGCAATTTTCATTTTTATTTACCTTGACAAAGAATCTTTTATGGATTGAAGCAATTTCTCCAAGACTGACAGTAGTTCTTTCTTTTTTTATTTTTTTAAGAGAGAGGGACAGTGAGAGAGAAAGAGAAAGACAGAATCAATTTTATTTAGTTTTTCGTGTGGCCTTTGTTGCTCTGAGACTTTGTTGTGTACATGGTGCTGGGTTTTGAACTTGTGTACACGCGCATGCCAGGCAAGCGCCACAGCGGCTGAGCCACCACTCCAGCCCCCTGATAGTAGTTCTTCATGGTTATTAGTATTCCCAGAATCCTGAAATACATATATTTCATTAAGACTTGATATATATCCAAGATTATCAGAAATAATCCTGAATATATAAATAATATTGTTTTGATGTATTTTACTGGCTTTTTTCTATGTCACTTTGCAGGAGCATTGTAACTGACTCTAGGATGTATTATGATTATTTTATTTAAGCATAATTGCACAGTTTCTCAGAAAATTACCTGATAAATAGCAACAACATGCAATTCCTTTAGGGCAGTGAATATATTTTTTTCATAAAATTTCAAGAAATAGATCTCACAGATGTCAATTACTTACATGTTGAGGGTTCCATTTTTGTCTTAGAAGTCATTAAAATGTGATTCACCTGAATAATTAGAAGAACAAAAAGTCAGAACTTAATCTTAAAAGAAGGCTTCTCCGCCTCAGCACTATTGATAATAAGGGGCTGTGTAATTCCTTCTTGGGGTGGGAATGGGGGACAGCCCTAAGCATCGTAAGTTGCTTAGCAATATCTTGACCTCTATACCCTGGATTCTAGTACTATCTTCTCAGTTATGACAATCAAACATGTCTCCAGACACTGCCAGATGTCCCCTGAGAGTGGAGGTGGGAAAAATTATCCTCTTTGAAAACCACAGCCACCAACTCAAACCACACTAAGTTTTCCTGAAGTGGTTCATCAAAGAACTGAGAAAACAGCTCCCAGTAGGAAGAAAAATACAAAGAAGAAAGAGGCTTAGGGTAGTTCCTTCCTATTGATTTTATATTCAGGATGTTTTTTGGTCAAGATATTTTCCTCAGAGTGGAAAGAATCCACCCACCATTCTCACAATTGTACTTTCAGCGCCTTATTGCTTGACACATCATTCCCAGGCGTAGCAAAGAACTCCTGAGGACTGCAATTTATTTCAGAATCCAATACACCAATTTCCTCCTCACATCTTGAGCTATTGTTCTCCTTTCAGTATCACGTGTGACAACATTTACCTCCCACCATTTCACAGAGACTATTTCTCCCAGACACTATAAAGTTAAGGACTCAGTATTATGCAATTAAATGGTCCTTTTTAAGACTCTGCAAAGCTTCATGGATTCATTTAAATAGTGACTCATCACATTATCCTCTCAGAAGCAAAGCCCACATTCCATTCCCCCATTTATTGCATTCCTACATCGTGTGCTTGAGCTTTAAGATTCAAGTAGTTGTAAAACACAGACTCAATATACCTTTAAACTAGGAGAGTGTGAAATTTAAGGAGTCATGAAGACATCAGAACTTGCAACAGGTCTTTAATGGTGATACGTTTATTTGTTTTACAAAGCAATTTCTTATGCTTCCTTTTGTCATTATCCAAATAACACTAGAGCCATACATCGATTTGCCACCCTTATTTGGAGAAAGTCCCTGGTGAGTGACTAAAACAAAGAACTTTTCAGGTCATAAGAAAAGGATACTTGGGATCGCACAAGACAGGGGTACTGGATGAACTGGCCTCTTCCCTTTGGTGCCTCTTTCCATCTCCTCCTTTGATGTCCAAGAGGAAAGGTGAGGTTTGGGGTTTATTGCATCTGAAATCATAAAATATGGATGAAGGCATCAAGAGTTTGATGACCACTTCTGGTTCTTCTGGAGAAAGGAGAGAAAACTGGAGCAGGAAGGATTTTTGAAGCAGTTTCTGCTCTCTGCCTATCTCATAACTCTAGTCCTTCACCTGGATGGGAGAGGGATGAGGTCAGTCTGTTTGACAATCTAGTTACCTTTGAAAGGGCCACCATGTGGGATCTAAACTCCAGGTCAGGCTCCAAGGTCCCCTTGCCAGGAAACACCTACTTTCCACCGTTTAAAGTAATCTATCACAGTCCACAGCCCCTGCTAAGGTAGCCCTCTTAGGGCCCTTATCTCTTCATACCTGTGCTGTAATTACTCATGTATGAATCCTTGGTCTCTTGTTAGACTGCAAGATCCTTCTGTGCAGGGTCTCTACGGTTGTCTTTCTATAGGCATCCAGCCCTGAGCTAAAACGTTTGTCCTCCCCGAACAAAAGGAGAGGAGACCCAAACTTGGAATCACACATCGTGGCTTTTACTGCAGACCACTTGAAGATGTAAGTCCTCCCAGTCCCCATCCCTAAACTGAAACACGGTGCACTGCACAGTCCTGAAAAATACCCACCAGTGATTGCAGCAGCAAATGTTATCCCAAGGATAGTTATCACTTGTCAATCTGGAATCTGAATCTGCTGATGGATTTCTCCCTCCTCCCTCCTTTCCTCTACTTCCTTCTTTCCTCCTGTGGAGGTGGTTTGCCTGGCACTAGACTTCAAGATCAAGTCCTCATCCTCTTTGAACTTGCATCTTAATATCAATCAGACTCATTCTGAAGATCTCAAAAGTGACTTGGCCACCTTCTTCCACCCAGATGGGGTTGATTGGACAAGGGCAGAGCAGAGCTGGCTTCTATGGTTTGGATGAGTGTCTCCAAAATATATGTGTTCAAGTCTTAGTCTCTCTCTTTAGGAGGGGGGCCCTTGTGAGGAATTCTTGGTTATTGGTGGTGTTATTTCCAAAGGGGATTATGGGATCCCAGTCTCTTCTTTCCCATTTCTGTTTTCTGGTCATAAAGTGAGTAACGTTTCGTACCGTATGTTCCCTGCCATGGCCATCTGGCAAATTTTCACGTCCATACCCCAGTTGTGCCATGTCAGTAGGATAGGTTGGTGAAAGTCAAAGAAAGTTCCTGCTGACAGCATGCAAGACATATGATTTATTGGGGAAGGATTACAAAAGAATGTTCCAAGGAGAATTCAGGGGTGATCAACAGAAGAGCTATCACCTCTGTCCCTCACTGTGCTTTTCCTAAGCAGAGCTTCCTCTCCCTCACAGAATTTTGCCCAGTGGTGGCCCACAGCACACCAGTCTCACTGAGAGACAGGTTGTATGCATTAGGCTACAGAAACAAGGATATCCACCAGGCTTTGCTTGCTTGTATAACCAGCATCCCCAGCATCACAAGAAGCGACTGTCCTGGTGTACATGCAAGAAAGAAGCTTTCTACAGATAATGCTAACTTGCCCTATCTTCCAGTGTGTGTAAGAGAAAGTCAGTGTACCTCAAGGCCATGTGTCACTGGACAGTCCATCCCAAGCTCTCTCCTTCTTTCCTTAACTTGGCCAGGTTTTGGGGAACAGAAAGGGGGCAATCAGGGACATACTGTTTTACTGGCCTCCTTTTCTTTAGGGATTACCAGAAGTCAAAAGCAATGGGTCCATCTGGTTTTGAACTGAAACCTCCAGTACTGTGAGCTAATGAACCTTTTCAAAGTTTATTATTGCAGGTATTTCATTATAGTGATGGAAAGTCGACCAATACACAGAATATCATACCTGCTTGGGGCATCCAATGTCCTGAGTTCTTTTCAATGTCACATGTGTTCCTTTTTCAAAACAAAAAATAAAACAAATGTGTTCTTACAGGCGTTTGCTTCAGGCTGGAATCCTTGTTTCTCAGTGCATCAGTTCAGTGTAAACAGGAAAATGGCTTCTCAGGAAAATGGAGCCACCTAGAATAGCTTATTTCATTATATAAGTTAATTTCTTGCACTTCCTCTTTTCATTATTCCAATCGCTCTAAGAACTCTGTGTCAAATTACCAGCTCTATTCAGAAAAAAAAGTTCCTGCTAATCTGATAAGTAACTAAAACAGTTTTTTTCAGGTCTTATGGAAACAATAGCTTTTATCTCACAACAAAATGACTGATTCCATCATCTGACATATTCCTTTATTGGTGTTATGAAAGAAAAGGTGCTTCTTGGGGTTGGGGATGTAACTCACTGTAGAGTGCTTGCCTAACATGTGTAAGGCCCTGGGTTCAGTACCCAACTCTAAAACAATTAAAAAAAAAAGAAAGAAAGAAAAAGGAAATATGGAGAAAATGCCAAGGACAGCTAAATAAATTAGGGCTTAGTGAACCTTGTCAGTTGAAAGACTTATTTTTATAAGGCATCTTTGGATATGAAATTCTTGTTTATCAATAGAAATGCAAATTATTGCATATATAATGTCTTACATGTGGACTTTCCACAAGTAGTAAAATTATCTCTATTTTTGTGAGTGGAAGAAAAAATAAGCATTTCAAAACTGGTTTCTTGGAAAGTTATGGAAGAGAAAATTGGCAAAATAAAACTAGAATGAATACAAGTTGTTAAAAGGAAAGGAAATGAATTCCTGCAGACACCTTTGCTTTGCTGTTTGAGAAACAAATTCTCCAACATCTGCAAGCTTTTAAATTTTTTAAAGATATTTGGAAACATGTTTCAATGAGACTCAATTTTCTTTCTCAGTGACAGGACGTCTTTTACACTGATGCTATATGATAAGACTCTGGCAAAGGAATTGGTTTTCTGTGCTCCATTTGAATTAAATGTATTTGGCATACATAAGGAGCCACTGTTATAAATCAAGACATCGAACACACATTACTCATATTTTCTTAATGTTTTTCCAGGTTACTGTTGTCCCTACTTCCTTTCTGGGGAAATTATTTACTTTCTCATTTTGTAGATTAGGTTTTGTTTTAGGTGTCAGAGAAACATTTCTAAAGCCACAAGATCAGGAGAAACTTACTCATTCAGCTTGTTATGTTTGTGACATTGAAATCGTGTTTAACTCTTCAGCTTCCACCAACCCTAAGTGTCTCCTTCCTCAGGGTTACTTTGATACTGGATGCAAAGAGACATAGGGCCACATCCTCAGTTGAGGAGACTAATTAGGATGTTCCATAAAGTTGGAGTCAACAGGATAATAATTTATCTTTAATTTAAATTATACTAGATAATTACTACTGGGCTTTATTCACAATATTGGGTAAATGGAGTCATTACTACCTCTCACACTGGAGTATTTATAAGCTAAAAATAATAATCCTTCCGGATAAAGTTACATCTAGAAGTCTAGGTCACTCACTCTGCCTTCTTAAAGGCATTTTCCTAAGTTTCCTTTCCTCTTGTATTGTACGATCTTTTGTGCATTGTGGGCATTATTGTACCATGCAACCTCCTGGCACCAAGAGCCATGTTCTACATGTACATTTCTTTGTTCCATAGGAGTTACACTCATGTGTGAAATCAAAATCACATATTCATTGGGGAGAGCCAGGTTTTGATCATCTAATCTCATCTCTGATAATAAGAGAGTCTTACCCGAGTATGGACTTTACCTTCTAAGGTTGAAGGGATGGTGGTGAGGGAGCATGGTAGGAATGGAGATCCAGAGAGCTCTGGGTCTGCTGTTCAGAGTGTCATTCACAAGTCCCAGGTCCTGTATCGATCATTTAAAATTTTAGACGTATTTTTCTCACGTGTAATAAAAAGAAGAAGAAGTAAAATACCTTTTAGGTAGTTATGAAAATAGAGGAATTATCTATCATTTCTCCTATTATTTGACTCTCATCTCATGACATCTCTTACCTCTAGTTAGACAGCCTCTTTCAGCTTGAACATGGGTCATTCCCTTCACAGTCTCTGTACCTGCTGTTTCATCTTCCAAGAACACCCTTCATCTTGGTCTTTTGAGGGTTGGTGCTTCTGATTCTTTAGGTCTCATGGTCAATGTCACCTCTACAGTGACGTCTTCCATTGACCACCATATGTATTCATATTATTACTAGTTTGCTTATTTATTTTCATCGTCATTATACTAGACTGTATGCTACCAACCACGTATTTGTTCACTAATGAATACTCTGCACATTGACAGTATTGGTACATATTGATACTTGATAGCTATCATTGAGTGAGTGAAGGATACATGTTTCTTAAAATGCTCCTGTGAGTTAGAAGCATTTTGTTTTCAATTACCCTTTAGACTGTTGAGAAACACAATTGTGATGAGTCATTGGCACTATCTTGGCCAGGTGGGCATAGGTTAAAATAATTTATATAACCCATGCTGTACTATAGTCAAGCATGTCTCTGCCTTCTAGCCAATGTTCACAGAAAAACCTACAAGCCACTCAGGATTCTTCTTCCCCCATCAGATCCTATCCATTAACATCTAAAATATTTCTCTATACCAACTCTTAAGCCAACTATGGTATACAGGTGGCCATCAACCTTGGCTGACTCTTTTTCCTTTCTAATCATCCCTCCAAACTCTCTCTGTGCTATGATTGAGAGATAGACAGGACCATTTTACAGTCCCCCAAACAAGCTACTGCTTCTGTTGACTCCACACTTCTGTAAATGTTCTGTGAATACTTGTAACCATGGATCCAAAAAGTATGGGAAAAAGGATTCTACACAAAGTTGCCATCATGGGATATTATCATACTGTATCAAATTTATCAGTTTTATGGACACACTGGGACACTGCTAACAACCTGTCAGAACTATGCTGTTTGAACTGTCTAAAATGTCATTAAAAACAAAAATTCCAATCCACTATGGGCCAATGCTTTATAAGTTAAAATAAATCATGAATTATTAGAAAAGCCATTTTAGAAAATCGAAAACATACATAGCATAATACCACATTTAAAAGTTCTTGGATTCAATAGACATAAAATTGTGTGGGTAGAAAGAGTAATATATTTTTGTAACCCATCAAAATGTTTTTATCTGTTATCTTTTTAGTAGAAGAAAAATAAACAAGAGACAAGTATAATCAAATTATTGAACATAAATTAATGTGGGGTGGGAACATTCAGAAATGAAGACCCAAAGATCCAGGGAAAATTGTATTTTTATGCTCAGGTTTGATGAATGATAGGCAATATGTAGACGTATACTGGATAAAAAGAGAGTATGGCCTCATGGAGGGAACTTCAAAAAGTTCAGATCTTTCTGGCCTTTCTGTGTAATAGTCTTTCCCTCAGGGTGTAGGCCAGGTGTTGTATGAGGAGTCTTTAAGAGAGAATGTTAAAGGAAACTTTCTTTCATTTCCTTCAATTGCAAAGGTGCCATATTTTGGGGTGGTGTTTCCTGCACTCCATCAATTGCTTTAATGTTTCTGGAGACTTACTTTCCATATCTGATCCTACCTGCCAGGGTCCTGGTCAAACACAGAGTGTTAGGAAGCACCAAGCAAGAGTTAAGGAGACCAAACCATAAAAAGTGGAGAAGAGGTAGATGTAGCAAATCTTGAGAGTTCAACTCTTTAGTGGAAATCATAATACTAATAATATTGTCTTCAGGTGATCTGCATTAGTTAGGTAATTGCAAGGGAAGTTAACTATAGAATAGTTCAGAAGTCTGTAATTTTACCATGTTTTGTGTACTTATATTCATGTTTCTATCCATAGGATTGAAATTTCTTTTGACACAATATAGTGGATCTGAAATAAATTCATGAATTTGGTCCATTGGAGAGAACCCAGGTTTCTGGGAAGGACCTAGAACTGCTAAGCCATAACACACCTTGAATACTACCAAAGTTTTTAAACTATTAAGTAGTTCTGCTGGGCATTATTGCAAAGGTCATACCTATGCATAGACTTTATTGTGTGCTACAAATAGTAGTAAAGCAACAGGTCCTGAGACATCCCCAGGAAAACCAAGATGAGCAAAAATTTCTAGACTCAGTCAGTAAAATAAAAAACTGGGGTGGGAAGAAGGTGGGGATGAGCAATATTTGTTAGAAAGAAAGCATAAAATACACTTGGAGATAAACAAAAGAGAAACTAGAAAGATGAAAAAAGACTTATAGATGGCCAGGAAATGAATAGCCAATAATTTTTCCTTAGATAAGCCTTTATTACTTAAGGCTATGGGTATTATAAAATATGAGGAGTTGAAAAAATAAAAGGATCAAAGCCAAGCTCATGCAGATCATTAATCATTGATGAGAAGAGACAAGATCTCAATGAAAGCTCAAAGTAATGACGTTTAGGATTCCTTATCTCAAAAGCCTGGGTTGATAGTAAATATGAGGCAGAATAATAGCACAAGAGACACTGGGATTTATATGAGAAAATCTGAGCACTGTGCCTACAGTCTGATTTTCAATGAATGTGGATCAGGACCCCAGAAAGATCAATTCAAGAGTAGGATGGTTTGTTCCTACATCAAGTTCAGAATTAGTTGTATTAATTCAAGAGTTCAAAATGCCAAGTTTCATCAAGCCATAACTATGGATATGTAGGCTTTTTCAGTGATTTTTTTCATAAGGAGGAAATATAAGCTTATAATTTCATAAGTGCTGTGAAAAACACTGAAACAACTACATTTCTTAATAAAAAAAAATCCATTGCTCCTCTGAGAATTACTAACCATCATTTTCTGTAATCCTTTTCAGGCTGATATATAAAGTTTTACTCCTATTGGTGTATCTCTAAACGGTACAGACTATTTATGCCAGACACAGTGGTGCACACCTGTAAAGTTCAATGACTCGGGAGGCTGAAGCAGGAGGATTGCAAGTTTAAAGCTATCCTCATCAACTTCAGGAGGTCCTGAGCAACTTAGCAAAACCTTGGTGCAAATAAAATATAAAAGAGAGCTGGGGATGTGACTCAGTGATTAAGACTCCCTAGGTTCAATGCCCCTCACTGGATGAATGGATCCAAGAACTGTGGTACATATATACCATGGAATTTTACACAGCAATTAGAAACAATGATATTGCAGCCTTTGAAGGTATATGGATGGTTATGGAAGAAATTATGCTGAGTGAAATCAGCTTAACCCAGAGAACCAAGGGTTGAATGTCTCCACTCATCTGTGGAGGCTGGAACTAGACCCTGGCCATTAAGAGAAGCGGTCTTATATCAGGTGTTAAATCCAGATAAGGTGTAATGTTATACAACCTAATACATTTTTAGAGATGTTTTGGGAAGGGGGGGAAGGATAAGGGTAGGTAATTGGGGAGGGCACTCTTGGGGGTAAATCTAATCTCCAGAATCTATATACATTTTATATTATTTTGTTAAAAAAAAACTTGTATGGTTGTTCAAAAAATAAATTTCTCAATAAAAAAAGAAAAAAAGAAAAAAAAAACTTCCACAAACATAACACTTAAAAAAAAGAGTTCATATTTGGGTTCAATATCTGATAACACAAGGAGAAAAAAAGAAAGAAAGAAAGAAAGAAAAAGAAAGACTATTTGGAACTTAATACAGATTTTTAATTTTTTTATACAAATGGAATCATGCTTTCTTTGACCTTATTATAGCTCAAATGTATGTTTACTAAGATGTTATAGGTATGTGTTCACCTTTCCTATATTACAGTTTTCCATTAAATAGATAATTCATATGCTAAAGAAAAAATACTGAAATAGCCCAGTGAGGGGGACAGGACAGTGGTCTTGATTGTAAGAACTCAAATATTTCAGTAACTGCCCCCCTGACCTCAAGCAAATCCCCAGATCTTTTTATTTTTCTACATTCCATTAGGTGAACAAAATTCACATCTGCAAGGTCTGCTTGACCAGGTTGCTATAAGCATGAAATCAGATCATATAATTGGAGTGAGAAAGTGGAAAATGACTGAGATGCATAAAATCTGAAAAATACACTGATACACTTAACTATAGCTTAACTCAGCCTCGATTGTAGAGATAAAGAACTTCCACGTATATATGCAAATAAAGTGAGAATATTCATTTAGAGTGGTTAATTTTCACTTCAAATAGTTTTAAAGGTTTAATTAAGTTCATGTTAATGATTTATGTGATAGAATTTTCTTTCTCATAGAGTAACACTGATGATTTAAATACTAATATCTAGATAAGGGAAAGATATAAATGGGATGAGAGTGGGGTAAAGACTTTGAGGGAGGATGAGAGAGGATTTGCTGATTACATGATCCTATACCTAGAAGACCCAATAAACTCAACCAGAAGACTCCTAGAACTTATAAACGATTTCACCAAAGTGGCTGGCTCCAAGATCAATGCTCATAAGTCATTAGCTTTCCTATACTCCAGCAACAAGTCCACTGAAGAAGAAATCAGGAAATCTATCCCATTCACAAACTCCGAAAAAAAAATACTTGGACATCAATCTAAAAAAGGATATTAAGGACCTCAACAATGAAAACTATCGAATATTAAAAAAGAAATTGCAGAAGACCTGAGTAGATGGAAAAATATTCCATGTTCTTGGTTAGGCAGAATCAACACAATCAAAAGGGCCATTCTACCAAAAGCCCTATACAGATTCAATGCAATCCCCATCAAGATACCAATGACATTCTTCATGGATTAAGAAAAAGCAATTCTCAAATTCATATGGAATAACAGAAGACCCAGAATAGCCAAAACATTACTAAGTAGGAAAGAGGAAGAAAGAGGTGTCACAATTCCTAACCTGAAATTATACTACAGGATTATAGTGATAAAAATAGCAAGGTATTGGTATTGAAACAGAATTGAAGATCAATGGAACAGAATAGAAGATACTGAGATGAACCCCCAAATCTTTAACCATCTGATATTTGATAAAGGGGACAAAAGCATAACATGGAAGAAGGACAGCCTGTTCAACAAATGGTGCTGGACAAACTGGACAGCCATATGCAGACAACTGAAATTGGATCCTTACCTCTCATCCTGTACAAGAATCAAATCAAATGGTTCAAGGATCTGGAAATAAAACCAGCAACTTTGCAATTGCTTGAAGAAAATGTAGGATCAACACTACATGACATAGGGGTCAGCACTGCCTTCCTTAACAAATCTCCCATAGCGCAGGCATTAAAGTCAAGAATAAATGAATGGGATGCCATTAAACTAAAAAACTTCTGCACAGCTAAAGAATTAGTCAAGAGTGTCAAGAGAGAACCTACAGAATGGGAGAAAATCTTTGCCTGCTACACCTTGGACAGAGGACTAATATCCAGAATATACAAAGAACTCAAAAAACTGAACACCAAAACCACAAATAATCCAATCAATAAATGGGCTAGGGAGCTGAATAGAAACTTCTCAACGGAGGAAGTCCACAAATCCCATAAACATATGAGAATATGCTCTACATCACTAGCAATCAAGAAATGCAAATCAAAACATCACTGAGATTCCACCTCACTCCTGACAGAGTGGCAAAAATAAAGATACTGGAGGGGCTGTGGGAAGAGAGGAACACTGTCATATTGTTGGTGGGACTGTAAACTGGTAATGCCACTCTATAAAGCAGTGTAGAGACTCCTCAAAAAACTGGGGCTGGAACCACCTTAGGACCCAGCTATCCCATTCTTGGGGATTTTCCCAAAAGAGCTAGATTTGGCATATTACAGAGATACAGCTTCATCAGTTTTCAGAAGCTCAATTTACTGTAGCTAGACTATGGAACCAACCCAGATGCCCATTACTTGACCAGTGGATTAAAAAACTGTGGTACATATATATAATGGAATTCTACTCGGCTATTCGAGAACGATATCATGCAGCCAAATGGATGAAGATGGAAAAAATTATGCTAAGTGAAATATCCTAAACTCAGAGACTCAAGGGATGAATGTTTTCTCTCATATATGGAAGCTAGAATACAATCGGAAACAGACTAAAAGTTGGCTAAGCTAATAATAACCTCAACATGGGTGAACTTTTACACAAGCAGGGGGAACCTTGCCTATGATGCTGGGGGATGAAGGGAGGGTAGTAGGGAGGCCAGGAGGGGATAGGAGAGACATCAAGACTGCTGGAGGGAGGGAGTATGGGGGTATCAACCCAGTGAGGAACCTTCGACTTCCATGAGAAGCCCAACTAACATGAGGTTAAGTATGAGGAAACATGGCATCTGTGTCGAAGGGGGACTCAAAGTGAGGAGACTTTGGAATGGCATCAGCCTTGGCTTGCTCTGGCATTATGCATGTGTTCATGTTTGTGTGGCAATGATTCTCTCCTAAATGTAAGACAATCTTAAATGAATTAAAATAAATAAAAAAAGAAAAGAAAAAAACTAAAATCTAGCAGATTTTTAATATTTGTTGTTATTTTATTGTTTTTATTATCCTTATTCTCCTCAAAGTCAAATGTTTCATTAAGTCTACTTAATGAAAGTAGACTAGAACCAAACTACCAATCTTGATGTTAGTTCTTTCTCTGTCACCTATTTGTCGAATGTTTTCCAGTGTCTGGTTTCTCCGAGCAGAAAACTGACCCAGCCTCAGAGTGACTTTACTGCTCCAGGGGTACCTGCAGCTTTTGATGGCAGGGGAAAGAGGATTGGCATCAGACTGTGGAGTTCAAAACTTCAATTTGGTTCCTTACAACTGTTATTCTTTTCCCACTCAGGCTGGTAGTTAAGGAAACTGCAAGAATTAGTCTAGCCACATGGGGTCCATGTCTCTGGACTGGCTAGCAGCCAGTCTCATTTTTCTAAGGCCTGCCTGTATGTAAATAGCTGTAGTCAGCCAGCTATACAGGAGCAGCTGCTAACCTCAGCTTTAATTGTTGGAGTCCTATTCCCATTAACATGCTTTCTTTGTTCCAGTCTCTCCATTAATGGCATACAAATTAGCACAATTTATTTACTACCTTGGAAATCCTGCAATAGTGTCTACTGCATTAAAGAAACAAGATTCTCCCATAATATTATCATCATTGTTCTAGAAGGAGGGAATATCCCCTAGGGAGCATTTCTCTGTTCCCATTTGATGTGATTTAAATGGATTTCAATATTTAAAGGTACATGGGGAAAATAAAATTCAAGTGTCTGAATTCCAAGTAGTTTCTGGTGAAAAGGCTCAATTCTAAAATCCACCACGAATCTCTACATTATTATTGTATGAGGTCAGCAGATGCAGTGATGTCAAGTGAGCCGAATCTCTACACTCTGAAGACATGACACTGAGGAATGAAGCCTTTTTGTACTTCTGTCTGGAAGCACAAGAGCTTTATGCACTGCTAGAGCACTTTGAAGGGTCCTTAAGGAATCCAAAGGACATGGAAACAAATATATTCTACTATTGGGGATTTTATTCATTGCAAGCATAAATAACTGGATATTTGAAAAAGCAGAGGTCATATTTATAGGCCATAATCTTTTTAAGGTCAATATTGTCATAATTTATTTATTTTTACTGCTAGATACACACAATAGTCAATAAATGTTTAGCAGGAAAGTATATAATAGATCATTTAAAGAAATTTGACCGCCAGAAAATATTTATATATATCACAAAGATATTAACTAGAGTACAGTAATTCAATAAAAATAGGCTGTGATTAAAGATAAATTGAGTAGAATTAATCATGAATAGAATATTTTAAAAAATCTCACAACCCTAGAGGTGGACTTAGTACTACTATAGATTGATAATGTTGAGAGACAGTGTTATGCTTTGCCACCTGCAAGCTATGTGACCTTCTGTAAGTTACTTAAGCATTCTGTGCCACAGTTAAATGGTGATAACACACTTCATAGGGTTGCTTCTCATGGTCAGAGGAGGTAAATATATATATATATACTAAACACCTAGGTATCCTGAGAAATGTTATTGAGACTCTCTGAAGACAGAAATTCCTATGATAGGATCATGGATATGATCAGCTGCAATCTGATCATAAAATTTGTGAAACTTGGAAAAATATGGAGGTACCTCAGAGATTCTTGTATTCCTCCTGTGCAATAGGTTTTGAAGAAAGGGCTAAAAAAAAATGATGAGGGGCAAATTTCTGTCTTCTCTTGGGATGAGAATGGGATACAGAGACAATGACTCAGAATTGGTAGTCAACACCCAAATGATCATTTAATGGGTTCCACTGTCCTACCGACATATCTTAGTAGGAAGGAATTTTCTAAACAAATATTTAGTTTCTTGTTAATGCTATGAGGAAGATTCCATTTCTCAAGTTTTCTCCATAATCTTTCCCCACATATTGGATTTAAGAAGACTCAAAACAGCCAGAAATATGGTTGACTTAAAAGCTATACTACATGTTTAACATTCATGCATCTGTGCTGAGCTAAGCGCTTTAGCAGTGCTGATCATTTAATTTGGACAGCTATCAGTCCAATTTAAAGTGACTAGAATGTATTGCCAAGTATTTAAAAGTGTGTTTCTTTTTCTACTTTTTGTATTTCCTTGAGAGTGGCAGGCCCATGAGAAAGAGTACAGACAATTCAAAGAATTCTAGTTTATGTCGCATTTCATGTTTCTTTGGCAGACTTAAGAAGAAAATGGTATAATCATTTGTAAATTCATAATTGAAAAATTTACTCATTTTAAATTACAATTTGTACAAATTAAGCTAACACTAGACTAAAGTATAATTTGTCTTTTTGTCTTCAGAATATGCATGTCCACAAAAGTTGTCAAGACAAAAAAGTTAATTTAAGCTGAGCACAGTGGCACATACCCGTAATCCCAGCAACTCAGGAGACTGAGGTAGGAGAATCACAAGTTCAAAGCCAGCCTCAACAATTTAGTGAGACCCTAAACAACTTAGTGAGACTGTCTCAAAATAAAAACCAAAGGGTTTACTTATGTTACTCCATGGTGAAGTGCCCCTGGGTTCAATCCCCAGTATAAAAAATAAATTTAATTTAGAATTTCTGATAATGACAGAAATACACCATATCATTTTTTAAAATTCCAGTTCTTGCCTGCTGGTTGGGAAATAAGGGCCAAACCTGTCTCTGCAGAACAATATGACGATAGCCACAAGTTTGAGGCCTCACATTTCATCCATTCTCCTGTTGCCTGGTTGTGGCAAGGGGTCCAAATGTAACTCTAGATAACAATAACAACATACTGTGTATTTCAGAAACCATAAGAAAAGATTTTGAATGTTTTCAACATAAAAAGGATACATATTTGAGGAGATAGATCTATGTAACCCAGCTTAAACATTATACAATGTATTGAAACATCACATGATACCCCATTAATATGCACATTGTAAATGTTTTATGTACCTGTTAAAGAATAAATGTGAATACATAAGTAAATTGAACTCCATCAATCCCTGTACTAGATCAGTTGAAGAAGGGGGGATGAATCCACTTGTGGAAGGTTTTGGAACATTTAAGTCCATTCTGAATGTTTCATCTTTTAAGTCTGCCAAAAAGTCCATTCTCTGTACTTCAAAATTAGACACATACATAAAAAGATAGGACAGGTGAGTCTAAAGTTAAAATTATAAATGTGCATAATAATTAAGTATCTCAGCCTTTTCCTTTCCCTAATTTAAGTCACTCTGTTTTATGCTATGATTATTTATAAATGAGCAAATTCCTCAGTTCATTAGAATAGTTAGATAGAAATTACTATCACAATGACTGTAGTATTATTGGTACCAAATGAAATTGAGAGAGTGTATGATATTAGTTGACTTACCAAACTTCCTCTTATCAATATATGTTCATATCCCTGCTTCTGGGCTGAGCTCTATGGAGGTAAATTTAATCACATATTGTCCTTGCTTTTTAGTAATTAGTAGGTGATAAATGATAGAGCCATTTACAACATATCAAAGTCTAGTTTTTTTGTGCAAAGACAGAACAAAGACTATCGTTTTGATTGTATGATTTCATGCATCATGTATAATAAATTAATAGAAATTGATAATTTGAACCACACTTCTTTATTGGTTTGGAATAGCAACTTCAAACAGTGCCATACTTGCTAAATTATATATTCAGTTCAAGATGTTTCTTCCATGATTGATTTTGGAGAATTTTTTTTTCATCTCTGATGATTAGGCTACATAGAGGGATTTTTAACCTCAAGTTAAATTTTTAGTGTAGTATGCATCACCATAATCAGAAACCAAATGAATTCATGTTCAGCAATACATCCAAAAGGACTCTCTCCTTGTAGGTGTGGTACCTAGGGCCTCTCCTGACTCTTGTAACTTCTGCTCTGGCTGAGAGTGAGAAGTGAAGGAAGAAGCCACTTTCTTTTCCACCCCAGCTGAGTGACCCATGAGGGAGAAAACTACACCTCTCCCCAATCTTTACTGAAATCAGCCAACATTAAAAGTTCCACTTCACACAATGGCAAATATTTCACTTGCAGGGAAGTGGAGCTAAACTGCTTAAAGGTCAAAGTGCAAACATCACATTTTCCATCCAAACTTGATCCTCCTTGGTACTTACTCTGTTAATGGTGTCACAGCTCTAGTCATTTGTTATATTGTCTTTTTATTATGCTTCCTTTGCACATTAAATGAGTCCCCAAGTCCTTCAGACTCTGTCTCTAGGAATTTCTTGTATTCATTGCCTCTTCTTCAATGCTAGTAGTTTAACCTGAGAATGAACATTTGTTGCATAGATAATTTTCTTCTCTGCAATATATATTTGTTTATAGATCATGTTTTTGTGCCTCTATCTCCCCCAAGATGTAGAATGATATCTGCTCATGGAAGACCTTCGAAATGTTTTAATTTTGCATCATTACAAACCACTGCAGAAAAATGCCTCATCTCTCCCTTAAACCCAAATGTCCTGATATGCCTAAGTCATATGTAAGTCTAAACTATCCATTTACAATTCCTGAATTGAAGGGCAGGATGTAAGTCAGTGGTAGAACACTTGCCGGATGTATAGGAGGTCCTGGTTTTGATCTCCATGATTGGAAAAAGTAAACAGAAGAAAAAAGAAGGAGAAAGAGAAGGAGAAGTAAAAAGAAAAAAAATCCTGAATTTATTTATTTGGTTTACTGGTAACAGATACAACATATTACAAATGTCCAGTTTATGAGTTTTTTAGGTTTTTGTTGATGTTTTCAATTTACTGGTAAACTGACGTTGAAATGCTTTTAACAGACTACTAAGACAACTCTGATAAAAACAGGAACTGTTATTTTAAACTAGTGAAATAGAGCGGCGCATTTTGGCCTTGGTTAATAATGTCCCCAAATTTATTCTTTAGCCGTTCATATGCCACAAGCTAGCACCAGTCAAGCATGACAGTGCCAGATGTATGTACTTTTCAATCTGAAATGAGGGCATAAATGATTTGCAGAGCCCTTCGGCTACATGAAGCAGTGAGTCTGCGGGGCAGTCAGCCCCAGATTCTTGTGTGGACACGCTTCTTGGGTGTGTCTGGCTGGAAGTCACAGCTGACCTGTTTGTTATCCTAAAGGGCCACTCTTTCTTCGTGGGTATTCCCTTTGGTTTCATATGATCTTTGAAAAATTCTGATCATTTATTGACAGAATCATTTTTAATCTTTTACTCATTTACACTGCATGAATAAGTCAAATATCAAGCTGCTGATATTGACACACCGGATGTTTGTTGGCCAGAAGAGCTTTGATGGAAAAAAGAAAACAGATTTCACATAGTAGCAACAGATAAAATTGAAAATTAGAGGAAATAAAATAAAACAAAACAAAACGACCTTTAATCATTCCTTTAGGAATGGTGGGGTTAATTTAGAGATGCTAGTGGGATTATTTTTATGTATACATAAAATTTTCAGTATTAGGTATTACACGGAGACAAGAGTGCATTAGCATGCAACCTTCAGGCCCAATTTTAATGGAATAACCAGATTCTATTGAAAGGGGTCCAAAGTTAAATAGCCGTATAATGGTTTCTGCTGCCTAATGAGTGATTTCATATAAGCAATAAGAGATGGGTGTGGGCAATGTTCACAAACTTGATGGTATCTAAAAGCTTTCTAAGACACTGGCTGATTTTAAATACTCAGTGTAAAATAGCTCAGAAGAAAATCTTATTTCTTACTTGTTTTCAAATGAGAGTAGTCGGGTTTATGAAAACTGAGGAAATATTTTCTAGTAAAAACAAAACCACAGTCATGTTATTCACTGTATTCATGAGATCGTGTGTTTATTTATATTACTAGTCGTTGTTTTCACTTTATTTGGATAGAGAGTTGCCATTTAATTCCTATGTTTTATCACTCCTACACCTGTATTATTAAAGCTACCGATTCTTAACTTCTGTGGATGAGTGTGGCTTGATTTAATAACCACCAATTCAATTGTCTTTTTTTTTTTTGGAATGTTTATTTTCTCTACTTTGTATATGATCACTTTTCTTGAATGCACACTCAGAAATTGTTAGGGCATTTGTGAAAGTTAAGTGCACTTGCTAGGGGAATTATATCCAGTAAATGAGATTTTAATGCCCCTTAGGATCTTCCACATTTTGAGATGGTTCTGATAAAATTGAAGATAATGCTCAGGGCACTGTTCAAGTAATGAAATGTGGTATTTGTGGTTATTCAAGACTGGGGAATAGTAGATTGAAGTTTAGTGCCAGAGTGGTACAAAACAGCCAAGGTAAGCTGCTTGATGGGATTTAATATTTTGTTGTTAACCTTATCATCTTTTGTGATGAAAGGTTAAACAATTTCAACATGGTGAGCTCTACTGTCAGGGATTTTAGTAAATTTCTCCAGGCAAAGATTAAAAATAAATGACCAGTCAAATAGCCTCCATTCAGCTGAATAACTGGAGTGTTACCAATACTTTTGAAACATCTATAGGTTCTTCCCACACGCTTTTAACGTCCTTCCTGGGACAATTTTTTGAATTTTAAGCACATGATTCTTTGAATTCCTGTAATTTTACTACATATGTGTAAATCCTGACAAATAACATTGTTTCATTTTGAATACATTGACTCAAAACACTCAATATATTCTTTTGTTGCTTTTTTTTTTTGGCTCAAAAATTTTGTGTTTCTGAATTTTGCACATGCTGGTGCATGTAATTCTGCATTGTTTATTTCCATGGCTGTGTGCTATCCTTGTATTATCGTTTTCCTTTTCCTATAAAGTGGCTTTTTGCTTGCTGTTAGTTTTCTGCTATTACAAACAATAATCGTACAGATTACACATACGAGTTTCTCCATGCCATACATTAGATAATACCAGATGGCTTTGCAAAGTAGTTGTACTAATTTATTCGCCACCAGCAGTACATTAACACGACTTGTTCTACATCCTGTCTGATTTTTTTTGTCAGATTTTTATTCCTATGAAAGAATATTTCATTGTGGTTTTAATTTTCATTGTCCCGAATACCAATAAGTTTAAGAATCATTTTATTTGTTGATTGGCTGCTCATGCGCCCTCTTTTGGGAACTGTCTTTTGTCCATTTTTCTGTTGTTGTTGGTTAGTCTCGTGGAGCCATCAGAGTTCTTTCTACTCTGAATATGAGTCCCTTACTGGATATATGTGTTTAAAACTTTCTCTCAGTTTGAGCTCATCATTTTACTTTTTCATGGTATCATTAGAAAAGCAGCAGTTTTAATTTTAATATTATCTCTTTTTTCTACAGCGTATGCTTTTCTGCTATTACAAACAATAATATCGCATTTTAAGAAATCATTCTCCACTCCAAATTATATATATGTGAGTATGTACATACATACATTCTTATTTTTAAATTATCCCAGCAAACATTAGTGTCTTTCTCCTGTTGGCAAATGCCATCTTTGTTCTATATTGTTTGTATATTCTAGTTGTAGTTATGGGCTTTATGGTCAGTCCATGGGTTGATTTATCTATTGAAACAGGGCCACACAGCATGATTTACTAGAGATAATTCTTCTTAGGCAGTAGGGTAAGATACCCCAAGTGTTTCTTAGGAATATCTTAGCTTTTGTTTTTAATATAAAGTTTAGAATTAGCTTCTTAGGTTTCATAAAAAGTTTGCATCAAATCTATATATTATTTAGGAAAAAAAAAGACATCTTTGTTATTAATGAACACCACTTGTGTTTCTATTTATTTTGATCTCCTTTAATGACTTTTGGTAGTTATTATAGATTCACTCCCCCAGCCCTGACCCAGGATATAACTTCTGACAACTAGCCTAAATTCTTTTTTTAATCAGTTTTCACTAATATCGTAGTGTGGTAAATAAAACATATTGAACTATCTTTGCAATGTTGAGCCAACCTTGCACTCTTGAATGAAACACAATTTGGGCATGATGTATAATTTTTAAAACTTCCTCTGACCAATAGTGTACGCTATCTTGCTAAGGAAACTCCTACGTGCCCTCTCTCAAACTGGCTGGGAAGTGAAACCATCACCCTTTGTATCAGAGTGACCCTGTGTCAGAGCTTGGGCAATGAGATGTAAATAGAAGTCTGGATATTTCTGGAAAAGCCTTTGTTTTTTGTTTTTCTCACCCAGATACCACACTAGGCTTTTCATTTTCCTCTTCCATTCTTCTTACTGAGAACTAAAATATCATGGCAGAAGCTGAAACAATCTGTTTCATCATCATGAGAAAAAGTTAAGAAACAAGAGACCATGACCCTGACAACTTTTATTTCATTCTTCTATTAATTATTATTTTAATCGTACAAGTTTATGGGGAACAATGTGATAAATTGATACATGTATACAGTAGATAGTGATCAAATCAGGACTGCTAATATTTCCATCTCAAGCTTTTAAAAAAGTTCCTATTTACACATAATAATTTCTACCTATTTATGGGGTATGGTAAACTATTTCTATTCATGTATGCAAGAATATTTATAGATTCTTTAAGCTATTAGCTGTTGCTTTACTCAGGACTTCTTGTTTGAATAAGTAACAAAAGAAAACTCAGAATACGACCTCTAATTTGTCAGGATTTCTGTTACTCAGTTGAACTCCAGTCAACCACTAAACCTGCTAGCATTTTGTCAAGAACTTGGCATCTACATTTATGAATAAAAGTTACCTGCAATTTCCTTTCTTAGTTTGTCCTTTAAAAAATTGTTGCATTACAATTATACATAATAGGGAGATTCCTTGTCTTGCATTCAGACATGCATATAAGATAACAATATAATTTGGTCAATTTTGTTTCCCAGTCTCTTGGTCTGTCCTTTTTAGTTTTGCTATTAATGCCCTCACTGAGGTGCTGATACAGGTTTATTGTTGTTGTTTTTAGGAGAGAGAGGGACAGTGAGAGAGGGTAAGAGAGAATCAATTTTATTTAGTTTTTCATGTGGGTTTTGTTGCTCCAACACTGTTGTGTATGTGGTGCTGGGGCCCACGTCCTCACGTATGCCAGGCAAGCACCATAAAACCGCTGAACCACTGCTCCAGCCCCTGATACAGGTTTAATAAGCAATCCTCCAGAAAGACCAAAAGAAATGAAGGGAGGAAGAAACAAATGAATGAATGAATGAGAAAATTATCCAAATAAATTTATAGCATTTGTTGATTTCTATGATGTAAATATTCCCACCGCAGTCAGTTCAAGCTCCCAAGATGAGTTTACTAAACAGGAAGTTGGGAAGAACTATGTATTAAGGTCCCATGCAAGATGATATGAACTATCTATGACATATGACTGGATGTAACGCTAGCCTCATAAAATGAGTTACAGAGACTTCTCTCTCTCTCTCTCTCTTTTTTTTTTTCTTTTTGTTGTTGATTTTGCTGTGTTGCTACAATATGCTGATTCTAACTTCTCTGGGAAAACACCCAAGAAGAGGGATAGCTGGGTCATATGGTGGATCCATTCCTAATTTTATGAGAAGTCTCTACACTGCTTTCTGAAGTGTAAGGAACTGTCTTAATGTGGCATCACCAAAACATTCTAAGACTCCATGGATATCCTCTGGACACCATATAGCCCATCTTTTTTCATGCACAGAAAATAATGTCATAAGTTGTTAAAGGATTAAAAATTTACCTAGTATAAATGATAATGTTTATAGTTAACATGTTCTTGACTAAGACCCAGGTCGTAAATATGAAAAACAAATTAAATCTACAAATCAAGAACCATTTTAAATAGCACTCAGCTTTGTTATTTTATGTCAAGGAAATCAGACATAAAGGGATAATGTAGTTTATATAGACACTTGCAATGAGTTATTTTCTCTGGTCTTGCAAAACTATGAGGAAAGTAAGCAAACCTTTAAGTATATTTGTTATCTCTTAATTCACATATTTATTCTGAGTATCATGGCTACAAATATTTTATGTGAGTGAACTGGCAGTATTTTATTAGCCTCGGTCAACCCACAATGAAAACATTGGCTTTTCTGCAGACAGGGGCTTGATTGGGTCGACCAACGACAACTTGTCCTCTAGCCAGTTCCCCACTGAAGAACTGGTAGTGATGGGAAAAACTGTTGTCAGTGACCCCACAACTTAAGTTGTCTTATTGGGAAATTTGGTAGACCTAGTCCTCCACCTCCCTAAGATTTTCTAGAACCCCAGATGAAGACATTACTTTTATTTTCCAAGATTTCCTTCATTATTGTTCCCAAGTGGAGGAAGAGAGAAGAAAGCACAAACATTGACTGTGTTGTCTTCTAGGAGAAAGCTAACCACTGTCTTCTCACACCATAGAGCACTAAAAGATGATAGAGATTCCCCTCTGATAAAAGAGGCAGCTATGTAACTGACAAACAGAAAGGTTTTTAAAAATACCAGGAAAGTGGCACAGTGGATAGCTGAATGGGCTGTAAGCAGCAGAGGAGATAATTAGCTGAATGTACAAATTAGAAGGCTAGGAATGGATCCTATTAGAGGCCATATGGATGTTAATGTGTGCAGCTCTGCATTGGATGGCACAACATCACCAGGGCACAGCAACAAAACCGCATCCTGTCACAGATAGCCACAGATCTGAAATCCTGAGGGCTTCTTTCAGCTTGGCTAATGCCTGCTTCTAGGGGAGTGGCTGTATTGGTGTGAGGAAATAGGGAGAGTCATCGTGAGATACGCTTGGGATGACTAAGGGAATTCCAAAGTGGGGATTCTGGCATCAGGGGTCACCATGAGGGTTCCTCCCAAGAGGGGTAACAAGGACCTGGATAGGACTACAAGGAAAGTCAGGCATAAGACACTCAGTTCTAGCCAGAGTTGTCCCCTGGTTTCGATGTGTATTCCAGGCATGCTCCTGCCTGCTTCGGGGCCTCATACAGACTCAAGGGAAATCTCAGTGGGAAGAACTGCAAGATCTTAGCACTTAAAGGGGTGAATAGAATCTCACTTCTACATACCCTCAGAAGTTCCCAGCTTGCACGACAAACCAAGAGGGTGAAATCCAGTTTTCCCGTACAAATTAGAATATATGCTATCCTGCCAAACCTAAACTAGCAGTTTTGCAGGCTTACGAGTGCAATAGTAATGACTGAAGAGCACCCTGTAGGGCTAAAATGTTTGTCTTCCTGGAGTACATACCTGTCTAAGCCTATAATATATGTCCCCAAGTCTTTTATATGTTAAGATACATTGATGCAGAGCCATGGAGATGAAGTTTTAGGTATTTTTTTAAAAAATCCAATTTAGATAAAGTGTAATGGAGCCTCATTTTTAGTGATAAAATTCATAGGATGGAAACTGACTTTTTTATATACATAGTGCTGAGTACTTTCACATGTTAGCTATCAACTCCTTTTAATTTAATCTATGTGATTAATTTCAAGGAACTTTAATTTGCTCTTGGGAACTTTATATTTTGCCATTTAAAAAATTAACCATTTTATGTTAATATACATGAATTGGGAGACAGTTTGTAGACCATTCCCAAACTGGTGAGGCTCAGTAATAAAAGATAAAAGCATTCTCCAGAAGATGAAGTTATGGGAAACTTCATAAAGATTGCAATATCAAAAGGCCAGACTCTAAAATTCAAACAAATCTGTTTGCTAGATAGTGATGCCAGTGATGTGAATGTCGGGTTCCTGTTGAAGAATGAAACCGAGGGACACCGAGGTAAGCGTAGTAGACGGATTTTATTATAGAAAGTAAAGCACAGGGAAAAGGGCAGACTTCCCCCAGAGTGGGGGAAGGGGACAGAGCCAATGAGGCAGTGAGCTTTGCCCTTTTTATATGACGTCTTCTCCTGGATGGGTCACTGCTTCTCTGCCCCTGTACCTAGCACACAGGTTCGGGGAAATCTGGTCCAGTCTTTGATCCATGCCTTAGACGCCAATAGAAAGAATGTGGGAGTGTCTGCATCTGAGCCTGTCTTGTCAGACCCTCATTAGCATTGGGGGATGTCTTTGCCTTCTCAGGAAAGATGACCTCCTTATCAACCCACATTGCTCTGCCTACACTGAACTGCCTAACTTTTTCTGCCTCAATAGAAAACAACGAAAATTACCACATAGCACAGATATATAGCCCAAGCTGAATTTGTGATTTCCAAATTGATATTCCAGGAGAGTAATACCTAAGGAACTACAATATCATAATTATTGCTTGCATTAATTGTACATAAAATACATCAGTCAGTAGATAAAATAGGGTCTAATAGTACCAGATAGATGAGATACTATTATCAATAAGATCACCGGGCATTTTTGAGAAATGTGAATTTCCCAATTATTTTATATATGTATATATTTTTTTCATTTTAAGTTAAAAGAAATTAAGGTGGCATAATATTTCCACTAAGTCTGCATTGTTTTGAAACTTACTTTTTTCTTATGTATCTTATGTAACCATTATTTCTTTTGTATATCTTACAGTATATGCTAAGACTCTTTCTCTTCATTTGGGCAAGAAGAACAGTCTTTTTGTAGAGAGCTGTCCCTATCTGGTTTATGTTCAAATATCAACTAAAATCATATAGAACTAATTAAGCATGTGCTTTCGAGTTGAAACCATTGGGAATCATATGACCTGTCTAAATAAGGCCACTGAACTCTGGCGTTGACTAGGGCTCACAAAATTTAAAAGGGAAATTCAATTTTATTTCTATTTTTAAGATTTTCTCAATCCCACAATGGTTGACAGTTTCTACATAAAAAAAGAAAAGTTCCTCAAGAGATTCGATCCTTGCCTTATTTTTTTTGTGTGTGTGTTTCCCACCACTTTGATGTTGCAAGGAGAGGTCCTGAACCAGGAAGACCTGCTGCTTGTGACTGCACATTGCTGGTCCGCTGTTTGAAGTGAGAGGGAGGGGGAAGGGAAGAGGGCCAGAGTTTGTATTTTGTTGGTCCTCGTGCCAAAATTGACCCAAAATTTTAGATTTGTTAGACACATCAGCAATCTAATAAGTGTAATTTTATTAAATTATGCCAAATCAGCTCTGGTGACTAAAATGTTGGTGCCAATTCTTGAATATTCAGTTATTTGAATGATCTCCCCAACTCCTGTGATTTCACTCATGATGCTTTTGTGTTTCCCTGCTTTGTTAATGAGATTCTTTCCTTTTAGGGGGCTACAGGGACAGTGCTGAGGATCCAACCAAGGGCCTCAAGGACGTATGCCATACAAGAGCTCTACCACTGAGCCATGTACCAGCTACCGGCTCTTCTTTGTCATATTTACTTACTTGCTCTTGATGCAATATAGAATGGTATTTTTTGCTCTTAATAAACTCAGTAATCAAAATTTGCAGAAATCTGGGGTTTTATTAGAAATAATAGGAAAGCTGTTATTAATCACTCACTATGATTTCTGGACACCTAGATACCTCACAAAGGTAAAAAAAAAAAAATGCCAAGATTCTTTCTGGGCAGGAACTATTTCTTCCTCGTATCCTTGTTATATGCTTATCTTCGTAGAAAAAAATTCTAGGGAGATCACCTGAGTGAAGAACCTGTTAATTCTCAAAAGACTGGCCCCTGAATTGGAAAGTGATTTCAATTTTCTCTCAACTTTCCATTTCTGCTCTGCATTTAGAATAAAAATATGTCTTTCTTTTGTGGTCAAAAAAAGAAAAAAAAATGTCAGCAGTGACACTGTGCAAGAGACTCCAGGCTTGTTCTTTTTCCTTGTGTTCTCTGAAGAGAAAATGATTACACTGTGACTTGCCATTGATTAACTAAAATCATCCAGCTATAGAGAGAGGAGAAAGTGCAGCCCAGAAACCATAGCAACCTCTGCAAAAATGATTCCTGTAATGACACTCTCTCAGACTGTCCAGGCTTCCAGGTGGGCAAATTGCTAATAATTTTTGCCTGTAGCCCTGGATCATCCACAGTGGAGTTGGCCAGGTTTATTTGTGAGGGCCATTCTGATTATGTAAGGGGAGCACATAATTACTGCAGAGGTGCAAAAACAAAAAAAATTAGCTTTAGATGTGTTGTATGATCAAAGAGAGATTATCTGTACTCACTCTGCAGCATTGAGAATCTATATGTCTCTGCAACAATTGCTCTCTTAATTTCACTTGATAAATTAAGAGAGACTAGAAGCTAGTCTCGTTTCAAATTCTAAAGGATCATTTCCATTTTGTGAAACATGGATAACTCTCCTATCAGAAGCTACTGTTGTTATTATTCATGAGTGAGAATTTTTAAATTTACTGGTGGTATTTCAACAATTTATTTTATAAGAATGTCTATTTGATTGGAGGCCACAAGTTGCATACACAAGAGATTGCAGCTCTGGAAACAAAATCTATAACAGCATTGATACCAATCAGAAAACCTGTGGGGAGCTTAAAAGTAGTACCCTTCCTTTGATTAATCAACAGATTGCTTTTCCCCCCCAATTTGGAATAATCTTCTTTACTGCATTTAAAAAAAAAAGGGCCTTAGTAACTACTTTAACCCTCATATTTAAACATGTGAAACCAACAGAATACAGCAGGCTTCTGTTGCTCTGGCATTTAATTTGTTCATGTATGGTGTAGCCAACTATCAAAGGTAACATGTAGATTAACATATAGATGGAATTAACATATGATTCATTTAAATGAAGACTTGCTTATTTGGATGCTTTATCCAAGTGTGTATTATGCTAATTAATCTTGTATTTTAAAACTTACAAAGGAGACATATTTACTTTTTTTGTTCACTTTTTACAAATCAAGCGTGTAGGGAATAGTCCATGTCTAGTGTGTACTAAATACTTTGCCAGGCCCTGGGGCAATCAACAAAAAGATTATTTTCTTTCAAAGAAGATATACTCTAGAAATCCTCAGATTTATACTGGTTAAGAAATGAATGGATCAGAGGAGAATTTTACCCCTTCCTTGTTTTCACTGGAACTTTTTTTCTTCGCTTCTTATTTTTATTAGCTGCTTAGGGCTTGTGTGCTGGTATTTTTATTGAAATTGCTCTCAAAGCAAGGACAATTTCCCAGCGGGTCAAGGAACCTCCACCTGAAGTTTCTTTTCTCTGCTCTTTTGCCATGCTGGAGTTCAAACCCAGGGCCTCACGTGTGCAAAGCACTTGCTCTGCCGTGGAGCTACATCCCCAACCCTACATCTGAGGTTTCTGTAGGCACCAGTCAGATTGAAAAGATTGTGATCAAAACAGGAAACAGAGGCAAAGAACTAACTGAGAGAATGTAAGGGTTCAGCACAGCTTTAGGGAACCAGGAGTTTTTTAATCCCTTTCATTTTTAAAAAATTATCTCTGTTCACATGTGTGCAGTTGTCTTCTTTCCATGGTAAGGCTTTAGTCCCTGGATAAACAGACCAAACCTACCATCTTTTCTATATCTGCAGGACATAAGGATGCTTCATATATATTGATTGACCTGACTGAATTGCACTCTGATAATTAAAATGATGATGTAAATGCAAGAAAATAATTCTGAAACATTAAATGCAGCCCATGACTATAGGCAATTATGACACATATTCTCCAAGAGCTTTTATATCAGCTTCTAAGGTGAAGCTGAGTTTTAGTCATCATTTAAATCCACTTTGGGGTTATGTAAGGCTATTTCTTGAAGCTAAATATAGTGATGAAAACATAAGTTTGCATTTCACATTCTCCTTTTAAAGAACTAATTTAGCTTATCTCACAGAAACAGTTTAGATTAATTTGAAATGTGCCCTTGGATGTTGACTTCTCCAGATGAAATCAGCAATAGGCCTGGTGCATATATAAACTGCACTGATCAGAGAAAATAAAAAAAATCATGGAGTGAGTAGAATTCATGCTTTTTTCCAAGGACTCGATTTCTTTTTTTAAAATATTTTTTATTAAAGAATTGAGTTATTGTACAATCATAAATGCATTTAAACTAACAATAGGATATGAACATACTCTTTAACCAGAATTACCCACTAGATCCCTCCCTATTCTCCTTTCCTCTCCCCTCCCCCACCTACCCTAGCCCCCCTCCCTGACTATGTATCTACGACTGCCCTAGATTATGTGTTGCTGTGCCTTTGTTGGGTCTAATACATGAGATTAACTACCTTTCACATGGGCCTGGATTTAGCTCTGGCCTCCACAAATGAGTGAAGCATTCGACCCTTTAGTCTCTGGGTTTGGCTAACTTTGCTCAGCATGATTTCTTCCATTGCAAGGGCTTAATTTCTAATGGTGTGTAGTTAATGTACAGCTAATGTCCCATTGCTTACCATTGTTAATTATTGCTTTTTAACAAAATTGATCTTACTTCCAGGATGTTCATTAGAGAGTGAATTTATAAGCTGTTATGTAAAGGGTTTTTCTGAAAAATAAACAAATGGTGGGGCAAGAATTCGTGCAGCAAGTCTTGTGACTGATCATTTCTTTTGAGGCAACCAGTGTTTGTGGAGGATGAAGGGAGAAAGTATTTAATGCAATTTCACTGTCAGGCAGATTGTGATAGCTGAAGTTATAATAGAGATGGTTTTTGCTTGTTTAAGTAAAATTTGTATAATCGGTACTATTGAAAAAGTCATGGAATATATAAAAGTATTGTCAACTTATTCTGAAATTCAGCTAGATACAGAAAGAGGACTTTGAAAGAGCTGATGAGTCATATAGATTATTTCAAACATCTTTTGTGTGCATCCATTTTCATGATCACATAAATACATTGTTTTATCTATCCTGTCTATAAGGGGCAAATAGAGCTGGCTGCATAATTGCTCTTCCCCACAACTTGCGGCTGTTGCAGAAGACTAAACAGCAAGTGCAGGATATGAAGCTGGCTTTACATAGCACGTGTGCTTGCGTGATTACACTCCACCCACCAGACGTGCACTCAGACAGCAAGCCTTGCCCGCCTCAAAGTCTAAAGGCGCTTTCCAAGGATGCCGCTTTAAAGCATTGAGAGTGTCATGTGGTTTGTCATCCACCTGCTTTGTGACATTGTGTAAATTTCTGAACCTCTATAAAGTTAAGAAAAAAAAAAACACTTCGTAAATGGTACTCAATGTTTGCTTTCATTAATGTGGTGCATTGTTTAATTTTTGTATGATCTGAAGGTGTAAAAAGATGGAATTGTGGAGAAGTGAAGGGGAGAAAATTTAATCTTTTTTTTTTGCTCCAGCCAAGAGCTATTGTTTTAGTTCAACAGTTCTTAAATATCAGCCTATAGTTCCCTACATATGATGACCTAGAAAAGTTAAGAGAAATTCAAGGGGTAAAAAAAAATACTAGATCTTAAAAAAGAAAGAGCCATATATTTAAAAAAGAAATACATGATATTGACCAATAACTTCCCCATATGTGGACAATTACCAGTTAGAACAAATAATAAGGAAAGAGTACCAATTTACTCTAACAACAAAACAAATAAATCAATTTAACAATAAAGTTTCAAGAGTCACTATAAGAAAACTTAAAACACACTAGACAGTTAAAAGAATATTTGAGCAGCTGGAAAATATACAATTTGCCTAAAATATAGAGAACATATCAAATATTTAAAATAATTTTAAGTCTAGATAATTGTAACAATTCAGGGCATTTGCATATTATTTAAAGTTTTTACATTGATTTCTGTAAGTGATATTGGTATGTAGTTTTCCTTTTTGTAATGTTAAAAATTATAATAACAGTCAATGACCAAAACAATTTGCAACAAATGAGGTAATAGTGGGAGCAATTATAAAAGTTATTAAAACATATTTTAAAAATATAACCTAAACAGTAAGTTATTGCTTCATGAACACACTTTAAAGTAAGTGTGAGAGAATAGAAAGGCCAGGGAGGTCCCTGATATTTAGAAAATAGTAAAGCTTGTTATTTCAAAAAAAGACAGAAAATAAGCCATTATAAGTTGAGAAATTTTGGGGAAAAAAAATTAGACCTTTGCCTTATACCTTGTATCCCTGGAAAAATAGTAATAAAAAAAAGGCTAATTTGCTATGTGCCAGGCCCTATTTTAAGCTCGTCATATATAGTATAAAACTAATTTGCTGCAAATAGCAATTCAGCCAGGTAAGGACTATAATTAGCCCTATTCTACAGATAAGGAGTTACAGAAAGGTTTAGCAACTGGTCCAAGACCACACAGCTACTAAATGGCAGAACCAGCATTCACACACAGATAAGGGAGTTAAAATCATTGCTCATTGTCTATGCTGAAACTTATTTGTCCTAGGGTTCTACTATTTCAGTTTATTGATCAATCTATTTAGTAGTTTTTGGTTTGGGGGAATTTTTTGTTTGTTTATTTTTTGTTTTTGGTAGACTGGGGATTGAATCCAGGGGTCCTTAACTGCTGAGCTACATCCCAAGTCCTTTTTATTTTTTATTTTGAGACAGGGTCTCCCTAAGTTGCTTTAGGCCTTGCTAAATTCCTGAGGCTTGCCTCAAACTTGCGATCCTCATGCCTCAGCCTCCCAAGCCATTGGAATTACAGGGGTGTGCCATCATGTCCAGCTTATTTAGTAGTATTTTATTTAAACTTTTTGCCATTGACACTTACTCATTGGTGAGATTGCAAATCTTTGCCTGACTTTTGTATTACTGCAATTCTTGGTTCATAAAAAAAGGATTTGAAAGTTTTTCATAGTTCCATTTTCCAGAGCAAGTTAAAGAATTTTTTTTCCCTCTGAGTGTGTAAAAGGACTCATGTGGTCCTCTCTCTTCACCTTAATATCCTATGAGACATTTCTACGAAGGTAATTCATATTCCAGAGAGGATGGGCATGCACATGAGGATGGCTTTGTGGTATTCCCCCGCTTGTAATAGCTGCACATGGGAACACTAAATTGAATGTGTTATCCTGGCAACAGATCAGAGTACTTGACATCAGAGAGATCTGTTCACTGTGCTGTTTCCTGACTTGGATGCAGCCCATGGTCAACCACACAGTTCCCTGGGGCACAACTCCTGCCCAAGTCCCTGTTCCAAAGTCAAGGGGAGGGGTCCTGTCAGGGTGCAGGCACGACCAGACCCATATTTAGAAGGAGACATGGCTGACTCAACCTCTGCTAGTGACTCCCAGGGTACTAATCAGAAGTCTTTTGTGAGGTGCTTTGGCTGAGCCATCCCTCTGGCAGCTCTGGTTTATGTTTCAGATGATGCCCATCTTAAGAGATCTCTTCCAAAGAAATGATCCATAAAGTGAGCAAAAAAAGTTTTTGAGTGGGCAAAAATACTGCCCAAAAGACCAATTATATGAAGAAGCCATCTCTCCCTTTGTGATGGCAAAAGGTATAGAAAGATGCAGCCAGTCATATAATTTTAATCTTGTGAAAGTAATTAATCTACCCATTTTACAGATGAGAAAAGTGAGGCCCAGCAACTTGAAATAACTTAAGATTTCTCTGTTATTAGTGACTGGATCAAGTTTCCTGGGAGTAGAATTTCATGCTCTACACGAGGACCTTTGCACAAGTTGGCCACACTAAGCGTGCCCTACATAACTGCAGGCAGTGGCATTCATGTTACACGAAGATGTGGACAATGGATATTGCTGCCAGCTAGTGTTAGCCCTTGGCTTGTTCCATGCCAGTAACACCCTGGGTGAAGGTGGGGAAACACCTGTTCCCTGATTTTTGCTCTTAAGTAAATTCTTATGAGAATTCAGTTGCCACTCTGGGACTCAAGAATGAATCAACAGTGATTGAGTTGAAAGATGTTCAGTGAGTGACAGAGAAGTCTTCTTATTCCTTTCAGTGTAAGACATTCTTGTTAGTTCTAGTGTGGAGCCTGAGTCCACCCCTCCTTAGCTGGCTTTGAAACCAGCTGGCTCTTTTTGCAGAACTTTGGCTGACGTACACTACTAGGACTTGGGAGGTGGACAGCTATGTCTATTTCTTTGTGGTGAATGTGACTTAGCTCAAGCTCAGACCCCTCGTCTCCCACACATGATGAAATGGATTATCTAAATAGTAGGTGCTCAGGGCTCTCACCATTCAGTGGAAAGAAAACAGAGGGAAAGGTTGGGGGACCTGAGCTTCCTCCGCCCCAACTCCAATATATATAGTGTAGATGGCTGGGGAAACTACTTCATCTCTGCAAGCCTCATTTTCTCAGCTCCGAATTGATGAAATTGGATTAGCTCTTCATCGTTTCCTTCCTACAATAAAGATTATATGACATAAATATCTTTTTTTTTCTTTCTTATCTCATTCTCCAGAGACATTGCAGATCTAAAAACCTCCTCTTCCTGGCATTGTGACCTGCCCGAAGGGAAACCATCCAGGCTCAATTTTCCTATCATTTTGAATTAACAACTTTTGCAGTGGTTGTATCTGCGGTTGTCCCTCAGCTCCATCACCAAGGGGTGTCTGTGCTCAGGGTCAGTGTGATCCGTTCTGATGCTGGGGTAGCAAGGGAAAGCAGCCTGTGTAGCTTTGGAGAATAGTAGAAAACTTGTCTGATGAAAGACCCTCATGAAGCTTTGTTTGCAACTTCAGTTGCAGGACAAAGAGGTGATGTCCCACCAGCAGTGACTGAAGAGACACTATCGAGGCCTTCTTCAGCTACAGCATCTCTCACTCTGACCTGTAGTGGTACCATGAGAGACAGAACCTCAAAAGATGGTTTGCTCCTTAGGAATGCCCTGAGGAATCTCCACACTGCTTTTCAAAGTGGTTGTACTCATTTGTAGGCCCATCAACAATGTATAAATGTTCCTTTCTCCCCACATCCTTGTCCACATTCATTATTATTTATATTCTTGATGTTTGCAGGGAAGATGAAATCTCAGTGTAGTTTTTTTTTTTTAAAGAGAAAAGGACAGTGAGAGAGATAGAGAGAGAGACAGAGAGAATCAATTTTTATTGAGTTTTTCACATGGCTTTAGTTGCTCCGACACTTAGCTGTGTATGTGGGTGCTGGGGTTTGAACCTGTGTACCTGCGCATGCCAGGCGAGCGCCGTAACCACCAAGCCACCGCTCCAGCCCCCTCAGTGTAGTTTTAATTTGCGTTGCCCTGATCTTAATGAGGTCAAACATTTGTTGGCAATTTGTATATCTCCTTAGAGAAATGTCTGCTCAGTTCATTTGACCATTCATTGATTGGGTTTTTTTTATGTTTTATGAATTCTATATGTATTCTAGATATTAATCTTCCAAATTATGCTGTGTACATGTATGAATATATTACAATGAATACTCTTTTATGTATAACTGTAATGCACCAATTTAATAACAGTAAATATATACAAGGAAGACCATTAGAATAAAGGAAGGGAACCAGGCAGAGGCAAGAAGGGAAGGAAGGGGGAAGTACTGGAAATTCAAATGGATGAAAGTATGTTATATGCATTTATGAATATGTCAGAATGAACTCCATTATTATGTATTACTATAACACATTAATAAGAAAACTTTGAAAAGAATGCCCTGAGGGTAGAGCATTTGCCTAGCATGCAGGAATCCCTGGGTTCCATCCCCACCACACACACACACACACACACACACACACACAAGAGAGAGAGAGAGAGAGAGAGAGAGAAGAGAGGGAGAATACTCTTAGAAATAGGTAGAATTGCAAAATTATTAAGACCTCATTTTCAAAATAAAATCCAATTCCAAAGCAATAAAGTCTTATCCTGGCAAAAATAAAGACTGGATCTCCTTAAGAGGAAACATCAAAACCCGGCCTTGCCAACATCAATGACTCTCATAGAATTAGAGGTCTGTTCAAACGTCCCTCTAGGAACAGAGAGGCAGGCTTAGAGTGTGCTCCCCTCCCATCTGCACCAGCTCCTTTACAGACTGCAGCTTCACTAGGCAATCTGAGCAGTCAGATCTCCTCCAATTTAGGTGCCACGCTGACAGCTAAAGGCACTTCGTGTTCACTTGAGTTTGAGACCCACCTGGCAAGACTTCCATTTCTATATTATTCCTGTCCACGCGGCCATTCTCAGTTGATCAGGGATCGGAATCTTCCAGGGGCTATTGTATAGATGACACTGGTCCGCCTGTATGTTTTGGTTTTAATTTCCATATCCTTAATATGAGCGTTTTTTTCCTTCCCCACCCTTCCCCAACATGCTCTGAAAGTCCACGTCCAACAAATTATAGACAAATGCAGCTGTATGGAAGGAAAAATCCCTCACAGACTGGAAAGTCAATACTCTACAACTGCACAGAATTTTCTCTCTCAGCCATTTTCAGGGGAGTAGCAGAGAGCCTCATGAGAGCTTTGAAATCTCACTAAAAGCTGTCCTATGTTATGTCAAACCTGGAGAAATGAAAAGAGTGCATGTCCTCAAAGCCATTTATCTTTGACTCCAATTTTCCCCTCTTTTCATCATTTTGCTAAAGATGAATTTATATAATGGTTTCTTTCTCCTTTCCCCCAAAAAACCCCCACATATTGAAATTGCAAAACCTTAGTAAGCCAACTGGAGTTTCCAGGTCATTGTTTCCCCTTCAGATCAGCCTCATGCTCATGATGGGAAAAGGGAAAAATGAATAAAATATTCAAGTCAGACTGTTTTTCTGAGAAGATGAATTTTGCTCCTTCCAACGGGGGTTTCTGTAGAGCCGCTTTCTTAGGATGATTATGAATGAGAAGCAGCAGGCAAGGCAAAAGCTATTAATTCAAAGTGATAGGAAATGACGACTAATGCTGGGATCTCTCCGACTCAGTCATGTTTTTTACTTGAGATAAAATCAAGGTGAGAAAGAAATCTCTTGCTGGGAATTTTGCCCAGTGAATAATGTTGAACCCAGAGCTATAGACAATACATAGACAATCTCCAGTCATTAGTTGCACCTCACCTCAAAGATTTCTGTGACAGAAAAGCTCCTTCCTTCAACGGATGAGATTCAAGATATAAAACAGACCTTAATCAAGCAACAAGGGCATCATGGAATATTTTCAAGAATGGTAGACCTAATGATTTCCTTTTATTGGCGTAAGTTGGTTTTGTTTTTCTTTTCATAATTTCTGCATCAGCAATGGAATAGAAAAACAGAAATAGACTGTGTTTTGTGATTTATCCTTCAGGTTTAGTCAATAGGCAGATACTAGATTGGAAGGCAGAAGTCTGGAAGCCTAAATTAATTGCAGCAAGATAAGGGTCCTGTCCACGGAACTGAGCAGAACTTGGATGTCAGAGGACTGGATACCAGGGCCAGCCCAGCTGAACTCTTGGGTCCCCGAAAGATGAGTAGAGTCGGTGAGGAGGAATGACTTGAATCTCTGGGGCAAGCTGCAAGCAGACAGTTCTCTGCTTGAGCAAAATGCCCTGGAGGTTCAAGTCATTCCTCCCTGCGGATTCCACTCATCCTTCAGGGACCCAAGAGTTCAGCTGGACTGGCCCCCCACAACTGGACAGGCATTTCATTTATTCATTGAATCATAATGTATTGAGTGGCTACCAATACATTAGAGGCGCTTTATCAAAAAACTTGATACATATTGATGGAATATGCAAAGATCCTGTGGAACAAAGAGCCTTGTCTTTACGGAGCATGCATACATTCTAGTAGTAGAAGACTTGCAATTAACAGTAACCACGAACGTAGAGTGAATGCTGCAGTGTTGGAAGCTGAGGAATTCTATAGGAAAAATACAAGTTAGGGCAATAGGAATCAGAATGCTAGGGACATAAGTAGGGTTTGGATGTCAAGTTCTAAACAGGTATTCAGGGAGCTCTGATTACAAAGGTGTCATTTGAAGAAAAGACTGGAAAGGCATGAGGATCCCGGGTAATTGGGTATGTGGGACAGAGCATTCCAGGAGGAGGGATGGTTAATAGGAAGGCTGCAGGGTAGAAACACACTTGGCAGGTCCATAACAGTGAGGAGGTAGGGCTTAGCAGAAGTGAGCAAAGCAGAGAGTGCAAGGAGATGACATCAGAGATGGAAAAGGAAGAGTGCGGAGATGTAGTGAGCTCTTGTAGGAAACCTGTATTTGACTGAGTGAGATGGAGCCATTTTGAGATGGGAGTCTTTCATGTTCAAAGCTTGAAGTCAATCTTCCACACATCAGTTGACAGAGGCACATTTCAGTTAATTATTGTGCATGTCAGCAGTTCATTCTTAGCAGTGTTTCTGTCTGTACAGATTGTTTGTGTAATTGTTTTATTACATCATGATTTCATTATTTTGATAAAAATTAAGCACTGACCATAGAGCAATTGAGATAAAGTTGGAAATCATTGTATCTGTGGTTCTCAACTCTGGTAATGAATTAGAATCTCATGGGCTACTTTTACAGCAAGCACCCATATTTGGAAGCTGTGATTTAAGTGGCCTAGGAAAGAGCCTGTGATTCAGCATTAAAAAATAAATAAATAAAAAATAAAGGAACAACCTTACCAGTTGATTCTACTGTGCCAGTTGGCTCGGGCAATTTTGCGTTAGATATATTTTAATTTAATTTAATTTAAACTTCTTGACTGATACATAATTACTACATATGGTGTGAAGCATGACATTCTATACATATATAGATATAATAATCAGATCAGTATAATTAACACATGTATCACCTCCAACATTTATCATGTCTTTGCACTGGGAACATTCAAAATCTCTACTAGCTGTTTTGAAATATATAATTAATCATTGTCAACCACAATTATTCTGTTATACTATAGGCTATTAAAAGCTCTTGCTCCCATTCAGTAGCACCTTGTACCTGTTAGCCATCCTTTCTCCATCGTACCCCACTCCTCTCCAGAATTTCCAACTCTAGAAATGACTATTCTCTGCTGTGCTTCTATGGGATCAATTTTTTAAGCTTCTACATATACATATAAGTGTGCATTGTCTTTCTATGCCTGACTTATTTCACTTAACATAATGAATTCCCAGCTCATCCATATTTCTGGAAATGACTGTTTCTTTTATTTTATGGTCAAGTAACACTCCCTTGTATACATGTACCACACTTTTCAAAATCTATTCATCCATTATATATATGTACCACATTTTTAAAAATCTATTCATCCATGGTATGTATGTACCACATTTATTTTTAATCTATTCATCTATTCATGGGTTGCAGTGAATACAAATTAAAATAGCATGAAGTTTTCTTTAAAAACTGGATATAGAATTACCATATAATACAGTAATTCCATTACTGAGTATACCACAAGGGAGTGGAAATCAATATATTAAAGAAATATCTGCATTCTCACAATTATTTGTAACACTATTCACAAAGTACAGAATCTACCTATATGCATTAAATATTTTGAAGGCAAAATCTTTAGCTTATTGAACTAAAATTAGCTGACCATGTATTTATTTGGGATTAAAAGAATTAAATGTCAAGAATGTGTATGAAACCCTCAAAAGATATCATCAGATACAAAATTTACTATGTGAATAAAATCCCCACTTCAAACAGCCTTATTGTGGGGAATTCCTTGTATTTTATTTTACTTTTAACCATGAAGAGTATTTTTTTAAAGTGGGGACTTGGGAGTCTCTGAAAAGGTGATTCTTTCTGATGGTGGCAGTTGTCTATACATGTGGCCTGGATGTGTGTCTCCACTGCCCAGCCCCAGATCCAAGGAGGCACCACTCACCTTACTAAGGCTTTAATCAATTAAATAAGAATGAAAAACTCATTGTGTACATGCTGTTTGCACAAGGATAAAATAAAAAAGCAAAATAGACATTATATCTGTGGTTCTCAATCCTGGTAAAGAGGAGAGCTAATAATTGGAATTTCTTTTTCCATTTTTAATTGACACATGATAACTGTACATATGGATATAGTGTGGCATTTCTGTACATGCATACAATATGCAATAATAATCAAATGAAGCAGTTAACATATCCATCACCTCTAACATTTATCCTTACTCTTGGGAACATTCAAAATCTTTTCCTCTAGTTATTTTGAAATAGACAATAAATTATAGTTAACTATAGTCTCCCTAGTATACTATAGAATACTAGAACATATTCTTTTTATCCAATTCTATTTTATTTCTATGTAATTTTTTGCCTTCTTGTATTTTAGGAGGGCAAGTAAGGGGGACAAGGCAGTTTACCTGTTATCCCCAAAGATATTGCACCATGTACAAAAAGACCACCCTTGGTTATTTTGAAGTGGGGTCTGCACTATTATCATCATAGCTCTATATTGATTATCTATGTTAGTCTCACAACAATCCTGAAAATTAAGAACCATTTTACCCAATTTTTATATATAAAGAAACCCAGTTTGTGCCCCTCTGTGCCCTAGAACACTGCGGTATGCTGCCCCTGCCATCTGGCTTCAAGCTACCCTAACCCACAGTGCTCCATTTGTCTGCAAATTCTGTATACCATGTAATTTCTGTAACTGCTTAAACGTACCATTTTTGCTCAATATTTTCTCAAGATAAAATATTCTCAGAATTCATACATCCATTATTCATTCTGAAATAAGCATAGTAGCTCCCAATTTTCTCTTGGCATAGAAGGCACCAGAGAGCACACTCTGACATCCAAGATAAAATAAAGTAGGTGCTGGGAGTGGATAAAATTCCGTGGGAAAGTGCTTGTCTAGCATGAGTAAAAACCTTGGGTTTGATCCACAGCACCACAAAAGCAAGCAAACAAACAAAAACACAGAAAAGGTAAAAGATTTTGTAAACACCATTAGGTAAGTTTCATCTTCTTCCATTGGAAATGGCTATCCGCCTACTCATTTCAACTTGATTTGATCATTGCCCATAAATTGTGGCAGTCAAAATCCTTTAACATTAGGGTAGGAAAAGACCATTCTTGAAAAGCCAGATTACCCAGATGGAACCCAGAAATCTGTTACCGTCCTCCAAATATCAACAGTGGATAATTAGCAGCTGCTAAAATAATAGAAAGCAATTGAACAAAAATATGGTATGCTCAGCATTCATTTATCAAATACCTTATGTTTCCAAACACTGCTTTTCACAGTGGCTGAAAAGTGTTCGTGGGGGCATTTCAGCATGTGTTCCTGGGCACAGGGAATTGACAGACTTCTTTTGGAAAAAACTTCTAAAAAGAGCTATTACTACATCCAACAGGCAGGCATAGACTATTTTACATCTGCTTGATGAAACAATACATTTATCAAAAGCAACCTTCAAGTAGGATGCTATTATCAAAGACGTCAGCAGCCCGTCTCCCTGGGAGACAGCAAAACCCCGCATTTATCTAAATTATCTCAGTAATATGACAGAGTGATTGCTCACTAATGGTCAGTAACAGTTTTCTTTGTCATTTTCCTAGTCATTACCTCCTCAGAATGAACTCCAGAATAAACTGCTTGCAGTCCGTGACAGGAATGCAAATTTCCTCTTTGCATTTGTGACCGATTCTCTAAACACATACGAACCTGGCTAACATGTTTCTGACATTTTCATTTCAAGAAAAACAACAGCCTGCCTTAGGAAGCCTGATGGATGCAGAGATACTTTACATGCAAAAAACATACTGTTCAGCATCTCCTCTGTTGTGGATTCTGTCCTTTGCTGATAAGGACTGGACTGCAAGCTCAGATAGGACTGCTGGGGTCAGGGCAGGTGTGGGCTCTATTTCCATGATTTTTCTGAGCTCTGCCTCAGGTCTTCATTTTTCGGATCACCCTCCTTTGAAAAATGCTGATCCCATAGCCAAACCAAAGGCAGATTTCATGAATATTTTGCAGCAGCGTCATCGTCCTCATCATCGTGAGCATCCAAACCCCTGTTCTTTGTGAGAAGGGGGTGGCCAACTGTTTGTTGCATGTGCTTTTCTGCCCAACAGAAGCTAAATTGGACTTCAAAAAAGAAAAAGCCCAAGTCAAAGGGAGAAGGATATGAAAGTAGAACCCCCACCCCAGCCATCAGCAGAGCTAAGGAGCTAAGGAAACATTAAAAATGAAGATTGAAAAATGTAAAAGAACTGTCTGTACTAGGGAAAGCAGGCCATTGTAGTTCAAGCGGTCACTCCTGTCCAAATAACAGGAGACCAAAGAACGGAAAATCAGAAGGGCAGCTACAGTAACCAACACAGGTAGGGCAGGCTGTCTCTGCTGTGCTCCCACGCTGTGCAGACTGCCACCTTATGAAAGATGAAATGCCTTGACTGCAGACACCAGGGAAACTAATGTCTAGGCCTGCGAGTGCCTCTGCGTCCCCTGCATAAACAGTGGGAGCCACTGAGCCATCTTCTACTTTCAACGTAGCGCAGTCTCAACCACATTCTTTCTCTGGCCGTTTGGACCGTTTGTTTCTTCACTTAGAAAGCAACCCTATGGGCTGGAGTGGTGGCTCGGTGATTATGGTGCTTGCCTGGCATGCACGAGGACACAGATTTGAGTCCCAGCACCAGGTACACAACAAAGTGTCAGAGCAGTGGAAAGCAGCATGAAAAACTAAATAAAATTGATTCTCTCTTTCTGTTTCTCTCACTGACCCTCTCTCTTGATAAATAAATAAATAAATACCAACCCTAGGCCAGGTATTTTCTTGGACAGTCCCAATGTGCAGTGATGTGTCTCATTCTACTTGGAAGACCTATGTTTATCAGCAGAATTCTGATTGTGGGTTTCAGAAAATATGGTCACTAAACTTACATGTGCCAGACCTCTGCTTCCTTCAGACACAGGCTCATTCCTTGTCATCCTGACATCCTCGTTCCCTCTTCTACTTGGTCCCTATCATTGGTCATGATATGGGTCCTTGCTCCCAAGGACACCCATACTTCCACCTGCCATGAAACTGAACCATAGAACAGGCAGCCTTCGTGGCCCATGGGCACCTCAAAGATGTCTCATCCAGAATATGAAGCTCAACATTTTCCCTCCCAGACTTGCGGTTTTGTCCAGTAACTTTCACAAACCAGATGTCTGATAGTTATCCTAAAATCCATTTTCTTCTGCACTTCCAAGCCAAACCCAGCTAATTCTCCTTTGCTCTTCAGAAAACATTTCCACCTCTGTGTGCCTGACACCACTACAACACAGTCACACCCCAACCCCTGCTTGAACTTTGAGTCCATTGCACTCAAAATTAGACTCTCCATTCCTAGTTTCTTCCGTTCCAGGCCGTTTTCCACATTGCTTTCTTTTTTTTTTTTAATTAAAAGACCAAAAATTACCTTGTCACTGTCCTAATTTAAAATATGTAACATCCTCTCAAATTCTCCAAATTCCTTATCAAGACATTTGATTTAACCCCAACTCAGTGTCTGCCACTCCATCTCTGAATCCTTTCCCAAAAGCCTTTCGTCCCATCACATCTGTAGTGTGTGCGTTCCTTGCACTTTGTTCATGCTGCTACTTTGGTCAAAACTGGCCTTCCCTCTTGGCTCCACATTTATATATTTTTCAAAAGTAACCTTAATTCTCATCACTTCCTTTACATTCCATTCCATCCCTTCCGTAAGTTCGGCTTACCTCCATTTGATTTTTCTCTTCTCTATACATTTCTAGCTCAATGTTCATGCCAAACAGCGATTCACAAAATGAATTACAGCTGTCGTTTTGTTGCCCTTTCTAATATGTCAGCTCTTAAGGGTGGAAAGCATCCACGTGCCTGGGTGCCCAAGTCCCTGCCCTATAACAGTTCCTAATGAATACGTGTTGAATTGATTGACTATGGATGGGTAGTGACACTTGGCATTCTAATTTATATCATATTTTTTAAAGTAAGGCATAATTTTAAAGAAAAATTACGTTTCTCACATGATAATACTTTAAATCCTAAGAAATTTTCTATATGAATGATATTAACCCATCTTTTTTCTAGTAGTCAGATGTTGGTTATTTCAGCCTTTCAGAGGCAAGACTGATGGGTCAGGAAAGCAACGTGGCTCTGTGACTTGCTAGGCTGAATAGTAAATGGGTCAACCACGATAGTGTGAGGTGGAAAAGAAAGAAAAGAACAATGTATCTATCTATAGCCACCACTGACACTTTATACTGCCCCTTCAAAGCACCTTTTCCCTGCCTTATATTTTTCCATGAATCAAGAGTCCCTTTATTTGAATTTAAATGGGCTACAAAATTTGGGAGTCATTTATTCAGAGCTCTCAAGTCACTCTTCTGATTACGAGTGCTAGACCATGTGAACATCCAAGAACCTTGTTCTGAGAAGGTGTAGGGAGCTGTCTACTTCAGAAGAGGAGGCTGAGAATATGGTGCATGAAACTGCACTGAATCTGTAAATCTGAGGTCATGATAGAAAGTCAAAAACTGAACCCTCATGTGGCATAAACCTTGATTATAATAAAAAGTTTTACCTAGCTCAAAGACAACATCACTGTATTATCATCCAGTATGAAACAAAGATTTACGCTCACAATGTTGACAAGTTCTCAAAGAAAAGTTAAATTATGTTCATAGCATCTATTTAAGAAGCCAGTTGAGTGTAGAATATGCCTTAGGAGGAACTTCTCCCAAATAATATAATTTTGAGCATCTTGTACCTAAAGGCACTTTTGTCACCTGGAAATTTGCTTTCTGTCAAATAGCTCTTTTCCTATCAGAGCAAAATCAGCTGAGCTGTTTATCATACCAATAGACTACTAGCTCCAGGACATTAATGTATCTGAAATTCATTTCTAGGTATAAACGGTTTTGAGGAGCACTTTGCATCCTTAAGAGAGATCAATAGTGGACATGGACCTTTGTACATACTCATAGTCAGGAGGAACTGAATTGTGTTTAAAACAAGGCCAAAGGGACTGGAGCAGTGGCTTGGCGGTTACGGTGCTTGCCCGGCATGCACGAGTACGCAGGTTCAAACCCCAGCACCCGTGTACACAGCTAGTGTCAGAGCAACGAAAGCCATGTGAAAAACTCAATAAAAAAAATAAAAAATTGATTCTCTCTGTCCCTCACTCTCACTGTCCTTCTCTCTTAAAAAAAAAAAAAAAGCCAAAGACATGCAGCATCTTAGTTTGTTATTTAACAGTCTATTTAGAATTGATAGCCACTTTTAGTACCCATATGCTTTTTATACTAAACCTCTAAATATCTCGATATAACATCAACTAAAGAAAAGTCTTTCTTCTGTTTCTAGAGGGTGTACAGAGAAGACCGGCAGAAGGTGAAAGAATGAAACCAAGATATAAATGGAAGTTTATCCTTCTAGAAGAAGTTAAATCAAAATGCCATGATATTTCTTGTTGATATTTGTTAGTATCAATAAGTGAAACACAAGGCAAAGGGCAGAAAATTGTGTGTGTGTGTGTGTGTGTGTGTGTGTGTGTGTGTTGGGAGGAGGGAGAGAGAGAGAGAGAGTTGGAGACAAAGGGAGAGAGACAGGCAGGCAGTCAGACTAAGCAGACAGGAAAGCACAATGAGAGAAAAGAGAGTTAGGCAGTCTTTTTTTCAGACTTTTGATCCTTCCAATTAGTGAGTGATAATTCTAGGTGAAATTTAAGATCTTCTCCACTCCTGATTCCTTGATTCCAGGTCTGGATGATTATATTTCTCAGAAGGGAGTGAATGATTGGCAGAAATATGACTTAGCTCCAAATAGAATCTTATTAGCATTTTGCTGTTGCTGCTGTCATAGATATTCAACCTCCAGCTTCTTAAAAAAAAAAGTCCAGTAGAATCACACAGATAATAAATCTCCTTGAGTGACCTTCAACCAAATAGCGGCTGTATTCTATGCTCCCCCACAGGCAAAAATCTGCTGTTTTCCTACAAAAGTCACTACAGAGAATATGAGGCTCCACTGTTATACACACAAACTCTTTCAAACCCAAAAGACACAATCTGGATCTTGCAAGCAGGCCAGATTCACGTCACCTTCTGTGCTGCATGTCTGTGCTTCCAGATTCCATGGCACTGATGTCTGCATCTGTTGTTGAGCAAACAGCTTGGTTTAAGTGTCTGTTTGTTGTGCAGAGAATTGTTCTCTAGGATTTTAGCTGAGACTGATTTCGTCAGCTCAGAAAATGAGAATACAAATGATAGCTTACTCATTGAAAATAAATCATGTCTTGGAGATTGGAAAGCTATTCAATTTGGTGTGAGCTGAGAGCCTCCCTTGTGAAAAAAATCAGATGCTTCCAGGGGCATCCAACTCCCATAGACGATGATAAAGCATTTCCATAAGGAGACACTGAACTTACCATGGGGCAATGTGGCATGTCTATAATCTGCCCACAACTTCTCACTCATAGCTCATTCACTTCTATGAAACACTCAAATTATTCGTTTTAAAGATTTGGGGGTCAGAAACCATTAGATGATAAAATAGACACCATGTATTTGGACAGGAGGACCCTGTTTATCGATTGTTATTCAGATTGGAACAATAGGCAGCTTGTAGAAGACTCAGTCCCACTATTATAGAATTGTCTAGAGTGGAGATGGGACATAGAGTCAACAACATTTTAGCACTCCCACATTCTTCATAGCCAGCAGACCTGCCTGTCATTATCCAAAGAACCAAGGTTTGATCTTGCAACATCGGGCCTGTGTCAGTACTCCAATCATCCACACGATGCATTTGATAGTCTTCCTAGCGTCATTTCTTTCTGGGAAGGAAGGGTTTCCTCCCCAACTGAGGACTTAGTAGATTATCATGCATACATATTAGATACGTATCACATATAAACATGGGCGGGTGGCAAGTACCGGAAGGTTTTATAGCACAGCCATGACCGGTTAATGATGTAGAACACCAATATTTTTTTCCTTCTTCATTGAATGAAAAAATATAGATGCATGTTGCAGTGAAACTTTTGATTGATGCAGAGCTGAAGGTCTGGGAATGGCAATATTGAAAACCACCTGAGAAGTTAGATGCTTGGTTGACACAGGAACGTTGGGCCATTATCACTCCTGAACATTAAGATGTTAGGTAATTCAGTCACAGAGGGAGAGATCATGAGGCAGAGAAAGCTAGGCAGTCAGTGCTTGTAGAATGATGTGGGTCAATAAGGTGGAAATTAGCTGATGGTCATTTTTTTCTGAGAGGACAAAGAGCATCCACTGCCCAAAGTAAGCAGAGGTGCATATCAGCTTCATATCCCCCTTTGCTAACCATGGTGGTCCGGACGGTGACTTCCTCACTGCTGATAAAGATGCTCATGGCTCAGAACCAAAGACTAGATCAGACCAGAATTTCGCACCTATACCCCTAGGCATGGGGGAGGGAAGGCAATGATTAATCAAGGGAAGAGAATCTTAAAAAGGCAAGTGGCATGCATTCTTCAAGTTCTCAGCTCTGAGCCTCCCCTCTCCTGGAGAAGCTCTTCCTTTCTATCCTTTCTTAAATAAACTGCTTGCTCCACTTTCCTCAGCATGTCCTGATTTCAATTGTTGGACTCCCAGAGGACACAAACCCAACATTCACAAAACCAGCATCAATTATAGGATTATATGGGAGTAGGACTGTATGAGAGGCTTTCTTTTATTAATTTGGAGGTAGGGCACAGCCAATGGAAAAAAAATTCGCAATTCAGCAAGAAAGAGAGTAGGAAATCCTATGCCTTCCAACATTTTTTAGGTAACCCCTGTGTGAGAAAAACTTCCAGATCTCCAAATAGTAAAATACTAATTGGTTGATTCAATCAGGCTTAATAGATTTCTTATTGTATTTAACCTTGTGAAAAGACTATTCAATGATTTTTTAAAATATATTTATTTAAAGTATTAAATACAGGAATTTCAAATCAGAATATAATACATATTTTATTTACTTTCTATTTTAAATTATGAAATACCAAAAACATAGATAATACAAATACTTATGCAACCACTCCATCCAGATGAAATTAATGCAAGCATTTGGTGGTTAATTTTTTCATGATTCTCATTTTAAAGAAATGAAATATTACTCCATTCCCAATAACTTCGCAGTTGTCTTCTTCTCCAGAGGTTATCCTTGTTCTCTAAGAGTAAACATGGTTTTCATATGTTTTTATACTTAATTTTTGTGTGTGTAGTAATAATATAGACAAAATATTAAAATTGTAAAGCTTTATATTTTGAATAACTGGTTTTGCATTCTGCTACCTTTCTGCTCCTTGACTTTCATTCGTTCTAAAACTTACTAATAATAAGTTCTTTTGGGTGCAGATCCTTCGGACCCACTGCTCTCCAGTGTCCCAGTCTAGTGTTCTGTTCTTCTAGGTGAGAGCAGCCCCACACACAGGCTGCCTGACTCTGCCGTGCTCATGAACTGCTAGGGCTCTCGGCTGCTGTTTGAGTGGCACCACCCCTGCAGACTGTGCGTATCTTCCTCTACACTAGGCTCAGCTGACTGGATCTCCATTGTGCAATCCTACCAAGCACTGAAAACCACATTGCAATTTTTTTGCAAACTCATATTCTCTAGGTTTAATTAGCATTTTGGGAATTACCTGTGGGATTGTCTATGTTAGTCATTGTGATTTTCTTTTAAATGAGTTCACTTTTCAAAAATGTTTTGTGCTTGTGGGTGGAGTTTGGTAGGATGGGATTGTTGGATTGTTTGTCCTTTTCTGATTGATAGCTAGATGATCTTTACAAAGACCAAAAAGCTCTCCGTTATCTTCTGTGTGCCATATAACGTCTCTTAAACTTTGCCTCTTAAACAGTGCTTGCCTCTTAAACTTTCTTTAGGAGTCTAATAGAAGTGTTTTATTTGTAATATTCTGACTTACTAAGATTTTACTTAGTGGTATTTGCAGATTTTTCCCTCTTCTTTAAGAAATCATATATTACAGTTTTAAAATTGTGTAACTCTGTACTTTCACACAAAGTTGGTTTTTTGTTTTTGTTTTTTGGCTCAGGGATGCTTAACCTCTGAGCAACATCCTCAGCCCTTCCTACGGATCTATGTGCATATATATATATATATATATATATTTTTTTTTTTTTTTTTTAATTTTTGAGACAGGGTCTCACTAAGTTGCTTAGGGCCTCACTAAGTTGCCGAGGCTGGCTTTGAACATGATCCTTCAGCCTCAGCCTCCCAAGTCCCTGGGATTATAGATATGTGCCCATCGTACCTGACCCCCCTTGAAGTTTTTCTTTCTTTCTTTCTTTCTTTTTTTTTTTTTTAAGAGAGAAGGACAGTGAGAGACAGAGACAGAGAATCAGCTTTTATTGAGTTTTTCACATGACTTTCGTTGCTCTGACACTTAGTTGTGTACGTGGGTGCTGGGGTTTGAACCTGTGTACTCGGCATGCCAGGCAAGTGCCGTAACCGCTGAGCCACTGCTCCAGTCCCCCATGAAGTTTTAAATCATTTTATTTTATATTTTGGTCACCACTTACTAATTGTATGGTATTGGGCAAGTCACTTGATCTCCTTGCCTCTGTTTCTTTACTTGTTAAAGAAGAATATAGTAGAACCTACCTCACAGGGTCATTGGAAAGAGGAATTGAGTTAATACACAAGAAGTTTAAAAAGCACCTGAACATGGTAAAGGGAACATAGATGCTGGCTATTATTATTCATATCAAAAGGAAAAGGATTACAATGATTTAAGCAAATAGAAGCTAAAACTTTCTAGGTCTGTGTCATTTTTTGAAGGAGTACAGAAATGGTGAATAATGTTAGAAACACTTATGCCAAAAATCCACAAAATCAAGTGGTACTTATACATTTTAAAACACAATTATAATAAATGTAAATTTAAAAATTAGTCTTTGGGGGGTTGGAGCAGTGGCTCAGCAGTTACAGTGCTTCCTGGCATGCACGAGGACGTGGGTTTGAACCCCAGCAACACATACACAACGAAGTGTCAGAGCAACAAAAGCCATGTGAAAAACTAAATAAAATTGATTCTTTTTTCTCTCTCTCTCACTGTCCTTCTCTTTCTTTAAAAAAAAAAAAAGTCTTCGGAAAAAAAATTATGCGTTTAAAATACAGAAGAATCGCAAGTTCAAGACCAGGATTAGCAACTTTGCAAGACCCTAAGCAACTTGGTGACACACTGTCTCAAAATAAAGAATAAAAAGGGTTGGGGATGTAGCTCAGTGCTAAAGAGTCCCTGGGTTCAATCCCCAGTACCAAAAATAAATAAATAAATAGATGCTTGATAGGTGCTCCTGAAAAGTCATACAGAAATGTCTAAAGTAAATGAACGAAAAGGTAAATGATAAAAATATTAACCTAAGGAAACATGCCTAGAAATAGGAATGTCAAACAAAGTACATATTAAGCCAAAATGTACTAATAAAGACAAAGAGTGATATAATATAAAAATAAAAGGAAAATCTACCAAGAGGATATAGTAGTCATGAACTTGATTCCCCTAACCACTCATCTCTAAAATACACAAAATAAATCCTAACAATATTATTAGAAAAAAATAACAAAATCATAATCATAGTGAAAGATGTTAACATATTTCTATCAAAAATAGACTTTAAAAAGACTTCTAGAAGTCTTAGAACAACAAAAATAGGGAGACTGCTTCCTTTCAAGATGGGATAGATCTGTTGCTCTGCACCCTTTAGACAGTATTTCGCGGCTTTGAGAATACACGTGGAATGTTTACAAAAGCTGTGTTAATGTTATAGTTTCAAGAAATTTTGGAGAATAGATATTATGTAAACATATTCTCTGACCACAATATTAATTACTTTTCAAAAATATAAGTGTAGGGGGGCTGGAGCGGTGGCTCGATGGTTACGGCACTTGCCTTGCATGCACAAGTACACGGGTTCAAACCCCAGCACCACATACACAAGGAAGTCTTGGAGCAACAAAAGCCACATGAAAAACTAAATAAAAAAGTGTTTCTCTCTTTCTCTGTCTCTCTCTCACACTGTCCTTCTCTCTTAAAAAAATTTTTTTTTAAATATATAGGTGTAGGGGCTAGAGCTCAGTGGTAGAGCACTTGACTGACATGTGCGAGGACCAGGGTTCAAAACCCAGCACCACCTACACAGCTAAGTGTTGGAAAAAAGCCAAATGAAAAAATAAAAATAAAACTGATTTTCTCTTTCTCTCTCTTAAAAAAAATAGGTTTAGAAACTTAAAAACATCCAAAGTAGCTCATGTTTAAAGAGAAAAAATATTTAGACTTGAACCACCACACAAGAATTACCTATTTAAAAATGCAATATGGGCTTTGAGTGGCATACGTGAAGATGAATTTAGTCTTCTATGCATTTGTTAAAGAAAATGAAGGCAATTTATAAACAAATTAACTCAACGAAATAAATTAGAAGGAAGAAAAAGACTCAGAAATTCCTCCAAAAACACAAAAGGGAGAAGCAACAAAACCGACCTTATCTCCCATATCTTGTTAGAAATTAAGCCTGAGCTTCCTTGGGAGGAAATTTATTTGGCTGGTGCGTTTAATGTAGTCAGGGAATGTGAAAGGTGGCAATGGAGAATCACTATGAGAACATGCAGTTGATTTTTCAAAAGAGCTTTTAAATGGCAAATTAACTTTTTTCAATTATGTGAATATGTTCATTGAACTCTAACAGAAAGAGAAAATGCAGCCCGGACATTGACCTCTGTAAGTCCCTCTGGATCTGGTCTTTCCCAGTTCAGACCTTTGCCCATCAGAGCACAGTGGTCCACATTTCAACTAATTCTCCCAGACAGGGCCCTCTGTGTTGTCTCTGCCAGCTGGGAGCTGGTTCAGGTTATATTAGCAACAACCTTGATTTTCCAGAATTGACAAAGAGGAGTGGATGTGACTCCTGCTGGCAGATTGGGGTCAGTGGGGCCTGACAGCATACAGGAGCTTTCTGGCTTATCTCTGAATAGCTGGCTCTTTGTCTTCTGAACATTTACAGCACTAAACAAAATTTCAGTGAGTTGGAACCCTCTTCTCATTTAGCAGATGTTTTAGCAAATTATATTTCTGCTGATAATCTGAATAAGAATGGCAATAGCAGTTAGTGACTTCCTGAGACATTGAGTTCCCTGCAGGAGAAACAAATCAAATGCAATTATGATTTATTTTTAAGAATAGGATTGGCTTGGTCTTTCAGGATTACATTTCAAGTACATATATTACATGACCATCTTTGGTATAATCTATAGATCATATAGAACGGTAATAAATGGAACACTATTACCATAAAACACAATGCATGTTCTCTTACTAAATATTATGACCCCTGTTTTTGTTTCAAATATGCTTTTTGCCATGACATGTATACCATGATGAATCTTTATCTTTAGAGGTAACCCTTTATCATATAGAAAAACTTAGCTTTTGCAAAACTGAATTTGGATACTGTGTTAAACAATTATTAAGACTAAGTTTAAAAGGTTACAGCATCTAATTAAAGCTTGTGAGAACCAAGTTTCCTTAATCAAACAGCTGTGCATTTAATAAGAATTTTTGAATTCTAGAGAACAAAAGCAAAGTAAGTAATAGGTAATAAATACTAGGCATTGGAAGAGGCAATATATGCTGCTAGTTTCAAACTTGAGATTTTAAATATGAGACCACACATTTTGTGTTTTCAGACCACTCAATAGAAATCAGCAGTAATAATAACAAGAAGTACAAGTTATTTTCCATAAAGGGAAGTAGAAATCAAACAACTCCCCCCACCCACCGCCAAAATAGAGGGATCCTGTTTTCTTACTCCTTATTATTATATGAGAAAAATCTGTTTTTTAATGATATCATAGAAATTCCCAAGACACTATCAGGGCAAACTTGATTCTGTAAATGTGCTCTATCAATAATTTAATCAACATTTATTTAAACTTAGCAGTTGCCATTGAGTTTCTTATTATTTTCTCTGAAGGAAAATATTCTTTTGCTCGCCTGTTTCTCAGGCCTTGTACAAAAATGAAACAAAACAGCAGATTTCCAAAATCACCAAAAGAATTCAAAAAGGAACTTCCCATAGCCATCATGTAGCTGAAGCTCCTGAGAGTATATTTATTTCCAAGTGGTTGAGAACATTTGCTTCAGTGGAGCTGATAACCATGGTTTGTTTGCCACTATGACGCCAGCATCAATCCTGCGGCCAACAGGAGATCCATGAGACACTCTGTGTTTTATATCACTAAGACAGAAGCTAGGTTTATTTCTCATTTCACTATAAACTTTCTCCAGGTAAGGCAGGGACTTTGAAGGTGATGAGCTTGGAGCAATGTAGTTTATCATCTCCCTCTTTTTTGGCCTCCAGAAACCTAGCTGCCCTCTCTGGAGATTGTTTTCTCAGTTCTTCCAGAAATGTTGTATCCATATCCAAGTTGCAAATGTGTATAGATATTCCTAATCTTTTTTCATTTAATAAATCCTCCAAATACATAAAATGAGTAAGTAAAAGTCACCACACCGTACCAAACCTTGTTTTGCTTAATTAACAGTACATCTTAGAGTGCTTTCCACGTTCGTTCTAACACAGCTGTGTTGGTGGATCTCTTTAGGGTGCATTATTCTATTGTTCAGTAACATTATAATTTATTGACATTCTTACTAAGGGACATTTAGGATAGTAGTTCTAAATCAGAGGGGATTCTGCTCCCAGGAAATATTGGTTAATGTCTAGAGACATTTTTGGTAGTTGTGACTTGGGGGAAATGCTACTATAAGTTTTATAAATGTGCTTTTTAAATCAATAATTTATTCTAATTGGTGTTGTTTTACATATTGAAGGTTCTTGATTTCCATATTGATGATGCTTGATTTCAAATACTCAGTCATCATGTTTATTTCTCTTATGATTTATAACATTTTAAAGTTGATTATTCTAGAATTTATAAGTATATAATAATGTAATCTTCCTGTAGTGATACTTTCAACTAATTTATATTCCATTTTTATTTTCCCCTCCGATAATTACATTAGTATGCATCACTAGCAAAATGATAAATAATGGTGATAATATCAGTAGTAGACTTCTTTATGTTGTCCCCTTCTCTGATGGAGATGTTTTCAACATTACATGAATGATCTTGGGACTTGTGCATATGTCTGCATGCATGTATACACAAAGTTTTTCTTTAATAAGAATTTCTCTTTAATAAGAATTTCAGGGGACTGGAACAGGGGCACAGGGGTTACAGTGCTTGCCTGGCATAAGCAAGGATGCAGGTTTGAACCCCAGCACCACATACACAATGAGGTGTTGGAACAACGAAAGTCACACAAAAAACTAAATAAACTTGATTCTCTTTTTTCTCTCTCTCCCTCTCTCTCTCTCTCTCTCATTATCCCTCTCTCTAAAAAATAAGAGTTTTTGTTAGGATTGGGCATTGAATCAATGAATGCCTTATTGAAATGTATGGAAGTTCATATTGATTCACTGATTTGTGGGATTTTATGTTACAGATTTTCTACTGCTGAGTCACCCTAGCATTTCCCAAATGAATGCTACCAGTTTACATTATGAAGTTTTCTTTTTTAAAGAGAGAGAGAGGGCCAATGAGACAGTGAGAAAGAGAAAATTAATTTTTCTTTAGTTTTTCCATGTGGCCTTCATTGCTCCAACACTTTGTTGTGTACATGGTGCTAGGGTTCAAACCCATGTCCTTGCACATGCCAGGCAAGTGCGGTAACAACTGAGCCACCATTCCAACCCCTCCATTATGAATTTTTAAAATAGACTACTGAATTCTGATTACAAATGTCTTATTTAGGATCTTTACATCAATCACATGTGAGAATAATTAGTAATTTTCTTTTTTGATAATTATTTTTCTGTTATATCACTACCATATATTATGTATTGTGGTATAACTACAAAAACAATTAGAATGCCTTTTTTCCCCATGTTCTGGAAAATTATAGATAGGATCCAACTTTATCTGCTTCTTAGTGATATCACAGAATTTCTTGAGCTGTTTCAAATATATTTTGAGAGTATCACAGTTGGGTAATTTTTAAACAAATTTTACGTATTCTTTTATGGTGACTATTCTTTTAAAATTTTTCATCTCATCAGTTTTCAGTATTAATAATTTATAGTTTCCACAAAATATGCATTACATCCAGTTTTTCAAATTTATTTACATAGTACTGACAAGATAGTTTCATATTTTTCTCAATTTCTTCTGTGGTTGCCTTTCTGGTCCAATTTAATTTGAACAAACTCTATCCTTTTCTTTTTAATCATAGTCATTAATATTTTTTATTGTCATCACCATTACTTTACTTCTTTTTTTTTGAGCATGTATAATGTATATTTACATTATTTTCTCATTTTGAATTGGAAACAATTGTTACTGTATATTCTTTCTTTTTAAAATATAAGTATTTAATACCACATTTTTCCAAGTATTTAAAAGTATGTAATTTAGATAGATAGAACTTTAGTTATCTTTATTTTTCTAGGAATACTCAACCTTCAGTCCTCATTTTCCTGGTGACACAGTAGTGAAGAAAAGTGTTACATCAGGGACAAGTGAATTTGGTATGGTCGCTGGTGTTTCCACTAATTTCCACTCCATTTTCATTGCATTGCAATAAAAAAAAATGTTGTCCATGTTGTTCCTATTTTGTAAGTTATTTACGGCTGTTGGCAATATGTGATTATTTGTTATCATTATTACATGGATAATAGTGAGGAAAATATACTTTGTCTTTTCAGTATAGAATATTCAACTTATACTAACTAGATCACTTTACTGAATCTATTTTCTGTTATTGTATCAATTAGATTATCTATGTCTGTCTGTTTTTTTTTTAAAGAAAGAGGGTCAGTGAAAGAGAGAGAGAAAGAGAAACAATTTTTATTTAGTTTTTCATGTGCCTTTTGTTGCTCTGAGACTTCGTTGTGTACGTGGGTGCTGGTGTTTGAACTTGTGTACTTGCGCGTGCTGGGCAAGCACCATAACCACTGAGTCACCGCTCCAGCCCCTGTCTATGTCTGCCTTGATCATTTTTCACCACCAGGACCAAAATATCTGACAAGATCAACTTAGAGTATGGAAAGTTTATTTTGGTTAATGGTTTCAGAGATTTAGTCCATGGGGGGCCAATTCCATTGCTCAGGACCCAAGGTGAGACAGAATGTCAGGGTGGAAGGACATGGTGGAGGAGCACTGCTCCATTCATGACTGCAGCAAGCAGAGAAAGAGAAAGGGGTCCCAAGGAAAGATGAACACTTCCAGGGAATGTGCCCAGGGACCCATCTCCTCCAGTCACACTCACCTGCCTGCAATTACCATCCCATCAGTCCAAAGTAGACGCACCAATCAGGTTACAGCTCTCAGAATCTATACTCACTTCACCTCTGAATATTCCCGCATGGACACAGGAGCTTTAGGAAGATACTTCATATTCAAACCATAACAACGTTGACTTTCAGATTATTTTCTTAAATTCATTCTCTGTTTTTTCACATCTTCTTTAGCAACTCACATTTCTCCTGTTTTTTCTATTTTCCTATACATTTCTTGTATTTTAACTTGATGAATATTGATCCATGATAATTGGTGCTTACTCATAAATATCACATATTTGCTGTTGCTGGTAACATTTGTCATTATAAACAGCACTTCTTCGATTCATCTGATGCCTGTTTGCTTCATTCTCTTTCATTCTTTTCTTTAATTCTCATTGATACTAATAGGATCCTTGTATGGATCTGAGATGGTTCTTCTGTATTGGTATTGAACTCTGACGAAGGTAAGGATTTTCTAGACAAGGTCCTTGCTAGAGAGGGGTCAGGGCCATTTTCTAGACACATGGAGATTCTCTTACCCACAGTGCAGTGCTTTATAACATTGGTTGTATATGCAAGGGAATATTTTAGCCTTTCCTACTCCCAAGTGAACCAAGATCAGTGACTGCAAATTTATTCACCCTACAAGTATCATTTTTCTCCTGCATCATGGACAGACTGCTTCATAAAATGGAATTATAGAAAACACCGATACAGCATTATTTGGTGCTAGGCATCATTGTTAAGTGCTTCACAAACATGGATTCATTTATTCTTGTTGAATTCCCTGTGGTGTAGATACTACATGAATCCTTATATAGATGATGAAATGGAGATACTGAATTTTAATGACTTTTCCAAGACCACACATCTGGCAAGTAGCAGAGCCAGGATTCAAACCTGATAAAAAGCATGTTTGCAAGTCTGCATTCTTTGTTACTATAGCACATTCCATCTCCCTGACTTCATGGTGACAATTATTCTTACTTTGACAATCTCTAGCCAGGCTACTCTGAACTCTCTAGGCCTCAATCTTGGCCTATGAAGACTTGAATAAACACTAACACAACCTCTAAAAACCCAGGGATCCATCCCCAGTATAATCCGGTACTCCCTTAAGATGCCTCTCCCCCTCTTAAAGGGCCTTACATAATGAATTCAGTGGGTGGTCCGGACAACACCTGGAGATAAGGCCTCTGTCTTCCATCCGCTGAGCGAGGTTAGGAACCTGACTAACCGCCTAAGAGCCAGCTAAATGCAAGTGGGTTTCACAGGGCTCCACCCGTTCCACTTTTTGTGATTGTTCACTTCCCTGGCTCTGTTGGGTTCGAATTCACCCCCTTCCCGCACTCTCCCTTTAAAATACCTCTGTCCATTCAAAGTTGAGTTCGGCTCACACTGAACTCTTTTCCCTATGAAATAATTATTGCTGACTAAAATTTGTCCTTATCACTTGAATGGTCTGCTTTGTTTCCCTTGTCAGTGGATCATGATACTTCGTTTAATATTAACCTCTTTGCTTCTCCTTGCATGCCAATTTTTTGGAGCTCTGCCCAGCTTTGAGCTTTTCCTCCCTGGATTTCCTCATGTACAAATTTGACTTCACTTCATAAAAAAAGACCATCCCTATATATCATAGTTTTGAGATAACAGCCGTTTTATTAAAGATGAAACTTGTTTTGAAAAATGAGTGGGAGGAGGCAGCACCATTTTTGGCCTGCCATTCTAAAAGTGAAATTTAGAAATGATTTTTTTAAAAATTAAACTCCCTAAAGATACAGAATCAATATCAATTCTGAAAACTCAACAACTTTGGTTTTATTGAAATGTTGGTAAGGAATAGCTTATTTTATGAGCATCAAATAGGACCTAGTTATCTTCTCTGATTGCATCCAGCCCAGATGGTACCATTCTTTTTTTTTCTTTTTTCTTTTTTTTTTTAAAGAGAGAAGGACAGTGAGAGAAAGATAATCAATTTTTGTTGAGTTTTTCACATGGCTTTCATTGCTACGACACTTAGTTGCGTACGTGGGTTGCTGGGATTTGAACCCGTGTATTTGCACATGCCGGGCAAGCACCATAACCACCAAGCCACTGCTCCAGCCCTGGTACCATTCTTAAAAGCCAGAATGCTTTCAATTTGATCCACAGAAATTACCTTCCAAGATTTCAATGGTGGACTCTTTTTCAGCTTGGACTACTTGTAGCCAGGAGTTTAAAATGGCACATAGTAGACAACGAACTGAGTCAGAGAAGAGAGAGGCAACAGCTCTGTGCAGCTCTCCCTCTGTATCCATGTAGGGGGATGGACAGAGTTTTGGAAGTGTATTGGAATGAATCAAGATTTTCTTATTAGTTAATTCTCTGGGACTGGTCTAGGAGATAAGGACAGTGTCCCAACTTAGCATATGTCACCACAAAGAATAATTTGGGCACATAGACAAGGATCACGCCTGAGATTTTGATGCTTTGAGTAACCACTATCACTCAGACACACACACACACACACACACACACACACACAAGCATAAGCCTTTAATTTAAATT